>JASANE010001560.1:0-12626 GCA_030248225.1 Trileptium ribeirensis
AATTGCCATGACAACCCTGTGGGGCACCTACTCTGGACTGGGGGAACCGAAAAATGCCATGGCCTCCCACCCCCAACTTGAAGAGCCCAATGAATCTGTTTTCGTTTGTCTTATATACTATAGCCCAGGTCATGGGTTTGTATTATTATTAGCAGCTAATAATACTAACTTACCAATCATGAAGATAAAGTATGTTACTATTGTGGCCGAATCTGCAGACTCAGCCGTTATAGTCTATTCACTTTTATCAAACTTCTCATGTATATATTGGCAATTTTAACTTCGTCATTCGACGATAATTTTGAATTTTGTTTGGAAACATAATAAATGTACATAAGGAGTCCTAATAATAAAGTACAAAAAATATGACTTTGTGTATGTGTAACGCTAAGAATCATGGATTCAGAGGCTGCCGTCTAAGCCAACAGCCCTGAACCGCTATATATTATTATTATTACTAATATTATTAGCATAATTAATATTATTTTAATAATATTGCAATTTCTTAATATTTTGTTGTTTTGTCTAGTTAGTTGTTGCATGTTGCTTGAATGCCATGGTGTTCTTTTCTTTGTAGAATCTGCGGTATTAAATGTCACAGCAGAGGGTGTTTCAGGTTCTCGTACGATATATAAATTGCAGAACTTTCTTGAAAGTTGGTTGTTAGTCAGTTTTCTTCATTTTTCGTGGTGGTGTTTTTAATAAAGCTCTTGCTCGTAATCATGCTTTACATTGTATAAACGGCCGTGACGTTCGTATATTCGGACATTGCGGCTGATCAGACAGTAGCAGTTGTTTAGCGGCTAGTGTTGTCTGTATGGTGGAAGGCTAGCGCGTTTGGACCAGACGGACACGTTAGCTCTTACACCTGCACCCTGCCTTAGGCCACAGCGCCAACGTTACATATGTATAAGTACAAGCAATTAAATTTCCACGGCACACTCGTGGTACAATGGTTAAGTGTTTCCGTTTTCACGCGATAATTCCGTGTTAAAAACCAATCCTTTGGACATTTTGGTAGTCAATTTATTTTCAAATTTATGTCAACCATGGGCACTAAAATGTGCCCTGACACTTTTCTCATAAGAAAAATATGTCTCGATTCTATGAAAAAAATCAACCCAAGTGTGGTTCAATGTATTACACGAAAACAAACTATATATCAGCAGTATATACATATAAGACGAAACATTACAACATATCGCTGCATTAAAGCACGTACATATATACATTAACGTACACAAAACCATGTGCAAAACTACGATGTACCACGGTAGCAATGTGGAATTTAACAGGTGCAAAACTCCTAAAAATGTTGCGATGTCAATACAACATATATAAGTACCATACTCATTGAAATTATTTTTGGTTAACAATAAAATCTGGAAAAAACTTCCAGCTATCCAATTTGCCACCAGTTGGTAAGTGTATCAACATGTGTCATTGATCCATTAAAGAAGGACTCCAGAATAAGGATCAATGACAATTGGCACTCAACAACACAGTATATGCGGAGCCGCTTTCAAATAATGAAAAATTAGTAAACGTAAAAAATTACAAAAAGTGAGCGTAGCAACAGGCAGTCTTTGGTATCTTATTTGTGTTTACATGTGTTTCAGCTAAATATTTATAATAATTATCACGTTTTAGACACTTGATGTCAAATCCACCAGACAAAAAGCTAGCTAACTAAAAATTAGCTAAATAATTAGTAACTAATTAGCATTCATGATAAAACTATAGAGCTTTAATAGGTACATATTCATGATCAGCGACATCGAAAGAAATTAACAATTTTGATGTAGTTTTAAAATTTACATAAAATTAACTAATTAGTAACGGTCATGTCTTAGGGGTTTAGAAATGTCGTATTCTTGATCAGCGACATACAAAACCCCCGTGTACAATATATTTTTCATTTCTGAGCACTATGAAATTTTTCAAAAAAAATTATATAGCTAATTAGAATGTTTTTAACTTTTTCGAATAGAGATTCATAATCAACACAGCCAGATGTATATACTATAAATGCACCAAAAGCACAGTTTTACACTAAGTGTTCAATCAAAAATAAGTATATAAAGTTTGTTTGAAAACGCTAAAAAATAAGCCAACATGCTTAAATAATTAGTTAATTACTAATTAAATAAAGTAAATTTTGACAAAACTATATGCCTTGCACCTGTCGGAAAATAGGCCTTTCAAACTAAAAAACTTTTTTAAATAGGAACATTAGTTATTGAGGAGTTCGAGGGATGGGACAGACAGTGCCGATTTTTCCCCTCTGACGAAAACAAAAACGCTTTGCTTTATTCCGCTCAATAACATATGTATATATATGATATGGCGAACACTTTTTGCTAGGTTTTATATCAGGGTAAGATGCCTGCAATATATACAAAAATTTGTAATTCGGATATTATGTAAATTGTATGTTTCTTGATAATGCCACACTAGACTGTTTTAATCACAAGTACTAAGACACTAAGACTAGTAATCAAGCGAACAGAGTATTACTGCCTTTTCGTTTATTTCGCAACAAATGTTGGTAAACTACATGTTCGGTTTTTTATGTCGTTCCGAGTGTTGAGTATGCGGCCCAGTATCTCGTCATGTTTGCCACTGGAAAGCTGCACACTTGTTAGCATGTTGGTAAAATACTTGTAAGTGTACACAACACTGCCTTAGGAACTCCTTCGTACGACGGCTACTACTACACAATTAAATTCGTGGTGCAATTCACAAACTAACAATATATTGCTTGTTTACATATTATAATATATATTAAAATGAATTTGAATGCATTAGTACCACATTCTGTAGATACAAGACAAAGAACAAACCAATGTTGACATATTCTTGGTTGCCGCAAATCTAAGACGAAGTGAAAAACAGCACATCGTGATCACCAGCAAGGTCGTAAAGTGATTACAGTATAAGTTTTGTGATTGCTTCATTCGCGTTCTACAGTAGGAACTGTTGCAGTCATTAGTTCAGCTACTTCCGGAGCTGCCAAGATGCTCGGCGATAATGCACTACGATTTTTCGTAACGAGACGAACTAGCAAACGTTTGAATAAATTTGATCGCCGCTCTGAATACGTTAAGCGTTGTCGAAGCCGCGTGTTTTCGCCTTCTAATGCTTTTAGTCGGGCATCGATTTCAGCCTGTTTTTGTTTAGCACGATGACGAGACTTCCGGACAGCTGCGTTGTTGCGCCTACGTCGATCTTGATATGTGTGGGATGCGCGAACAGTAGATGTTTGACGCTGATATGGTCGAACTGGTCGTGACGGTATCGTAACTAGATCGCTGTGGTTGGACAAAGATTCATCCGAGTTTGACGGGCACTGTTCAATTCGTTCCGCATCAAAACTATGTTCCAATGGCACAGAACTGCTACTGAATGGGTGCACCTTTTTTTCTTTTCCACCATGTTGCATACCGTCAGCGCTACATGGCTCATGATCCATCGTTATCACTATATTCGATGACAAACCACCTGAATTCTGGTAGCGAGAGACCGTCTCTGCCGGACTAAACGCTGATTGGCCAGTAGACACAATACAGTCCTCGGCTGGATTTGGCAGACACAACGATCGCTTTTCGTTATTTGAAGATAGTCCCCCGTGTGGCGAATAATTATTGCTCTTATAGTCTTCAAGTCTGTTACCAATATCAACGTAATAGGCTATCGTGTTTCCATTTGTTATATTGGATGCTTTCACAGAAGCCGAAACACCAACAGTGTCCGCACTATTATTAATTTTCCCATCGGCAACACAACTACCAATCTTTGAGTTACTAATGCACATTAAGCTTTTCGCAGGTCCCGAATCGCTGTAACACATAGATGTTTTAGCAGTGTTACCTGAACTACCAATGTCAGACTGTTTATTGATTGGCTGATAGAAACTGCCAGAATTATTAGCGGCGAGAGATGACGCAACACAAACATCGTCAGTGACACTGTCGCCATAATTATTAAAGCCAGTAACAATCAACGACGGCGCTAGATTTTCAATAATAGGAGAATAGTCATCGGAGGCGATGTTAATAATGCTATTATCGGAGTTTACAATCCTATGGGTCCCACTATCCCATTTGAACTTGCTTCGAGTGCCACCAGTTGCTGCAAAAACCGGCGGAGTATCCATAGTACATAGAGGACTTTTAGCCCACGAACAGTAATTATGACATATATTTACATCAGCAACATTTGCGTTATTAAAGACGGAAGGATAACAACTAGCACTCGTGGGGTTAGCTCTAGACTGCATGTTGCTTGCGTTCAATTTACTGAGAACTCCAAGATTTGGATCTGACTTCAGCGGCCGATCGTCAGAGTCTTGTCGCAGCAATAATGGTCTGCTGACGTCGCCATTCGGACAGGACACAATATTGAAACCTGAAAGTCAATATTTTGTATGCATATAACCAGAACTGTGAATTTTAAATGAAACAGGGACTTAGTCTAAATGCATCCGTAATGTAAGATAAACTGAAAAAGTAATGTTGTTTCGATCTAGTTTTATACTGTAATGAAAATAGCCAATACGTTGCCTTACTGTATTGCGGGTGGTTCTATAATACTGTGTTTCTGAGCCCTGAATGGAGCCCTACTACATGCATATATATTTATACGTTCCTCTGTGACAGTAGGAGATCTTGATTTTTCATTTTGGTTTAAAAATTTTAGCAATTGCGAATTTACTCAATTATCACCGGAATAACTTTAAAGGAGAGGAAACTTGGTTTCGGTTACGTTTTATCACAAGTAGCTTGTCTCTACTAGCGCCAAGCTGGTGAATTATGAGTATTGATTATGGCATTTAGGAGACGAACACGGCTATGTTGAGCAGAAATTTACAAAATGAGCGTAAAACCAGTAAAGTTGTTTGAATAGTTGAGAATATATATCCTCTTTTAGATATTAAAGACTTGCAATAACCATTTGATTAGAGGATAAATTGCGCTACAAAGTGACATCAATTACACGAATATAGCTGGAGCGATGGCGGAGATATTGCCATTTTCGTGCATTTGGATAACATGGGCCCATTTAAAACTCATTTTAACCCAATAGCAGCACGCTGTACCGTTGTACAGAGAGTCAACTGGGGTACGAAATGACGCCAATAACACCAATACACATAGATCGATGTGTTAGGGAGATATTGCCGCTTTTTCATCTTCGGTCAAATGGGTCCATTTAAAAACCTGTTTGACGTAACCCTGCTGCGTAAATATCGACAAAGGCGGCACACTGTTTGAAATGGATGAATATCTATATAGCTACATTGAGACAAATAATATATAACTATTGGTATTATAAATATATATAGTTGGTTATTGCAAAGAGAGGTATGGCATTCTTCGGTGCCCCTGGCAAAAACGGATACCCCCTCCCGCTTGGGACCGCTGTCAAAATTTTTCACTTCGCCAGGCAAAAACGTCCCCAATTGACATAAAAATTAAAAAATCCATTTTGAAGTTAAAAATTTGAATTTCAGGAAAAAATATGCTGAAAATTTGGTTTCAACCTCATTTTTGACCGTTTCTGGTACCATTTAGTAACAATCTTAGCGTTAAAAATTCGTTGAAAAATATAAAAGTTTGACAATTTTTGTTTTTCGACCCCCGCTTCACCCCACAGTACAGGCTAGGAAAGGCCCCCAGTTCACTACCCCTGGCAAAACATTCAGCGCGTGCAGAAGCCAGTATAGCACTGTGGGGGAAAAGGCCAACAAAAATTTTATTTGGCCCCGGGTTCGGTATGAATTGAGTTAAAAGCTACTCCGTTAGGCTCTTACAATAGCATGGTAAGTCCTATGTTTTGGCTCAATTTCACTATTATTATGCAAGTGCCTTCGTTCACTAGGGAAAAAGGCCATATGCGGAAAAAAGCCAGTGTGGGGGGTAAAAAAGCCAGACTGTTGCCTAGCAAATTAGGTTAAAATGGAAACAAACGGTGTATCATGACCCGCTAATACCTCAAAAAGCTTCTATTTTACAGTTCCTTTCAGGTTTACGTGAAATTGCCGCTACGAAATTTAGAATTTCAACTGTTGTTGATGCAGGTTTTTCATGTATATATATACTGTGGCAACTTATTACGAAGAAATGGTTAGATGGCTATTAATTATGCATCAGATGTAATTAAAGACTTATATATGTATGGCTAATTTCTTATATTGGCAAATCGCCCTGCATGCAGGGTTCGCGCTTTCTTTTTACTTAGCCGATGACGTTTCATAAAGGCGCGAACCTAGTCACGCGATTGATATTTAGTGTGTGGCGAAACGCTTTTTGACTGTGAGCAGGCTTTAAACTTGGAATCTCTTATCTCAGCATATTGTGCAACGATGGCTCTTATTTGTTTGCGAGTAGACGCAAACCCTAGCCGGCTTATTTCAACAATAAAGCATGTACGATCATGTCTCTTCAGCATCATTGATAATGATATATAATCGTTTTGCGACCTTAGGGTGGAACGGGCTGTCCTTCCCAGCTTATGCTGCTAGCGTTGCCCTGAGGACGTTGCGATGAATTCCAGTTGCATTAGCAACTGCATTAACCTTTGTTCCTGAACAAATATAACGTAACGCGTTTTGTATATCATTTTCACCGTAATTACGAGTCTTTCTAACGTAATTTCGTACCATTGTACCCAGGGCAATTATCCTCATGTATTTTACAGGCAAATAGGAATCAAATGTATGAAATGTTAATATATACGTAATTACCAGGGAATAACCGGAACCGGAACCAGCAACCGGAACCGTCCATTTAAACCGGAACCTGGTCTTCGAAATTTATATATAGTAAAACAGATGATGGAAGAAATGAAGGTATAGTGGATTTAAAATGCATTAAAAATAACTTTTAAATTAAAGTTAATGTATTGCGATGGTATTATTGCCTTTCTGAAACTTTAAAGAGACTGAGGAAGCTAATAATGTTTATTTATCGATCAAATATGTCGGTTTTTGGACATTTAGAGCAAAAAATGTCTTCCACTATACACCATTGCGTATACTGCGTCAAATCGAATGTGCTTACAAAGCTTGGAGCGTAGAATACACTTTCGCTCTGTCTCCAGTCGCCTCCCGTTACTACACATACGTTTGTTGCATGTTCTTCTGTAGGAAACTTAAAGTTATTGGTTTATATGATTCTAAGAGAAATAATAGATAGAAGGTAATTTTCTGTGATAATTTTGTAATCAGAATGCTATAAATGAGACGCACTGTGATGCTGCTCGCACAGTTTCAATAAATACAGTTCATTGCCAAGAAAGCAGTTTCTAGCTGCGTTGCCGATAACGTTAGTTTACTTCAATTTAGACTGATTTACCAAGTTTACAAGCGCACTGGCGGGTGCTTGACGCAATTTATGTTAGCCAAGCATACCCTAAGTACTTCTGCGTAAGCCATACTCTGTTACCGAGTTGGACCGGTTTAATTCAAACGTATCCCACAGACTTCTGGATGTGTAAAATAGCTGCTACAAGCATCGACCTGGCTTTGATTTAACAAACTCCTGCAGGTTATTATGAAAAATTCCTGCTCAAATTATGTGCCCTACTTTTACGTTTCACACGACAAATTGGTTAGTATAATCTTTTCTTTTGCTTGGCTGTATTGGAGCCAGGGATCGACCGGTACCAAAATTTACCGGTACCGGTACTGAAAAAATACCGGTAAACGGGTACCGGTACCGGTACCCAAATTGTCTGCCAAAAAAGTTTCGCTCGTTTAGTTATACTCTGATATATGCATGTTTCTGGTGAAAAAGATAACACGTAGATATTCATGTTTTATTTTCAAAATGTTCAAAATCAACGTAACAACAACATTTATAAATGCAATAATTGTCCATTAAAATTGTATATAACCCATATTCATATGGAAACTTTTCTTCTGTAACAATGTTTTCAGTTTCCAAAAAAACAGTTTGCAAGTACATACGTATGTGTCCCAAAGTTTCAGAACAAAAACCAAACTGGTATATGGTAATTTATACATTCTACTCCTTGGGCAAAGCCAAGCTATTGTAGTGGCAAGCCCTTAAGTTGAACTTCAGTCTCAGTAGCTTATACACATTCTCTGGGAGCAAACGGTTGCGCTCTACACAATTGACGTCGCCGGCTGTTCTAAACAGACGTTCGCTTTGCACACTCCCAATGGGGCACGCAAGATATCGTTGGGCGAGCTGAAAAAGGATATTTACCGTGCTCAAATTTTCGAGTGAAGGAATTAGAAATAAATACGTATACATGTCAACAAATGATAACAAATGAGTCACTTGATTTGCAACTAAACATTGTCGCTGTTCTTATCCGTAAGATAGTAAAAATTTTAGTACCGGTACCGGCAGTTTTTTACCGGTACCGGTACCGGTACCCCGGTACCGGTACCGGTATACCGGTCGATCCGTGATTGGAGCTTGATCATTCTATATGATCATCAATATAATATATTATATTACATATGTTTGGATTACAGGATGAAGCAAAAAACGTGGAAAATTTCAAACAAACCTTTTAAACCGGAATTCCGGTTCCGGTATGGTTTTTGGCCTTTGCCGGAACCGCAACCGGAACACGATTTTCGCCGGAACCGGAATTCCGGTTAATCCCTGGTAATTACATGCATATATATATATATCAGGGAGTAACCGGAATTCCGGTTCCGGCGAAAATCGTGTTCCGGTTGCGGTTCCGGCAAAGGGCAAAAACCATACCGGAACCGGAGTTCCGGTTTAAAATTTTCTACGTTTTTGCTTCATCCTGTAATCCAAACATATGTAATATATCTTATACAATGATCAAGCTCCAATACAACCAAGCAAAAGAAAAGATTAACTAACCAATTTACCGTGTGAAACGTAAGTAGGGCACATAATTTGAGCAGGAATGTTTCATAATAACCTGCAGGAGTTTGTTAAATCAAAGCCAGGTCGATGCTTGTAGCAGCTATTTTACACATCCAGAAGTCTGTGGAATACGTTTGAATTAAACCGGTCCAACTCGGTAACAGAGTATGGCTTACGCAGAAGTACTTATGGTATGCTTGGCTAACATAAATTGCGTCAAGCACCCGCCAGTGCGCTTGTAAACTTGGTAAATCAGTCTAAATTGAAGTAAACTAACGTTATCTGCAACGCAGCTAGAAACTGCTTTCTTGACAATGAACTGTATTTATTGAAACTGTGCGAGCAGCATCACAGTGTGTCTCATTTATAGCATTCTGATTAGAAAGTTATCATCATTATGATCTAACTGACGGGCACTGTTTGTCCAACGCTAGCCTAAACAGTGTCTCTGACCACTGATCAGAAAATTACCTTCTATCTATTATTTTCTATTAGAATCATATAAACCAATAATTTTTAAGTTTCCTACAGAAGAACATGCAACAAACGTATGTGTAGTAAAGGGAGGCGACTGGAGACAGAGCGAAAGTGTGTATTCTACGCTCCAAGCTTTGTAAGCACATTCGATTTGACGCAGTATACACAATGGTGTATAGTGGAAGACATTTTTTTGCTCTGAATGTCCAAAAACCGACATATTTGATCAATAAATAAACATTATTAGCTTCCTCAGTCTCTTTAAAGTTTCAGAAAGGCAATAATACCATCGCAATACATTAATTTTAATGTAAAAGTTATTTTTAATGCATTTTAAATCCACAATACCTTCATTTCTTCCATCATCTGTTTTACTATATATAAATTTCGAAGACCAAGTTCTGGTTCCGGTTCCGGATCCGGTTTAAATGGACGGTTCCGGTTGCTGGTTCCGGTTCCGGTAAATTTCGGTTCCGGTTATTCCCTGATATATATATGCATGTCTGGTTTTTAAGTTTAATTCATCTATTGAAAATTTGGCCCTTTTTCCCTCGCGTTGGCTTTTTTCTCCGCTGAACTCTGGGTGATACCGGCACCAGGGAGTAGGAAATTACAATCTTCGTGTTGTTTTAAAATTCTAGACTACTAGCTTTGACAAGCTTACATCACAGTATTTCTGCAAATCTTTCGCTGTTAAGTTACAGATCTGTAAATTTCATTCTATGTGCGTCTTTCTTCAGTAGTATGCAGCATCAAAATCTTGATTTTATCATGAGACATGACAAAAGACGACAATATGTTAAAATTAAATATGCTCCCGTCAAAAACTACTAAAAAAGAATATTAAAGAAAAAATCCCACCAAACTTCCAAATTTACATGAATACTGAGCTTGGCTTTTTTCCGCGCAAAATTCGCTTGGCTTTTTCCCCTCAAGGCTATATATATATAGCACGAGCACTTGCGGAGTTATTGCCGTTCTTGTGTATTTGGGTCTTGTGGGCCCATTTTAGCCAAATCCGACATCCTAAAAGAGCCACGCAGCAAAGGATTATTCTTATAGAGCTTAACCTGGTCTACAAAATGAGCCTAATCTTACAAATCCGCATTAGCTGTACGGATACAACCATATCATTTCGTCGGACCTTTTTGTGACGGGAGACGAGTCCATTCGATCTACATTTACGGCCGAAAGTAGTTGGAAGCGTTTTCATGTCTAACTAAATCGTACAAATATATAGATATTTTAAGCTTTCGAAATAGCCATCCTGTAAGTCAATCCACCCGTCAAATTTGAGATATGCGTGCCACCCCCCAAAAAACCAGAAAAGAATACTATCGTACAACTCTGGGGAATGAAAATTTTTCGTGAAGCTTGTTTCACTCTTCACACTCTGAATTCAAAAAATGATCAAATACGCGTGTACCACTTAAAGCGTTACATAAAACCTGACTACCACAGTGGTCGTATTGAATTAATGTTACTATTGGACTTGGTATATGTACCGCCAATTTGCCACATTTCTGAAGCGAATGGTGCACCGCGAAACTGCCTACAAATGTTTGAGAATATTGTTCGAATAATTTTATTGAACTGACCTTACCACACATGCAGGAGTCCCCGGGATTTTCGAGCTAACCCAGGCATTATGAGATGAAACCTAGAATGACTGTTCCAACCAATATGGTTATAACAAAACTCAATACTAATGCTTACATTTCGACTATTCGTGACCAAATCGTAAGTTAAATAAAGTATGGCCTAGTGCAGAAATATAAATTTTCAGTAGGTAAATAATAAATATATATGCAACAAAACAAATGCATCAAAAAAATAAAATAAAATGCAGTTGCAAGACATACAATTCACCTGCGGGAACCGTGTTTCCCCAGTACTACGGCACCAGATTGGCGCTTGAAAGCTCCCCAGGTAAAATCTTGGACCCATGGAGAGGCCAGCTTAACCGCATTAGATGGCAAATTTTTTAACTTTCACGAAGACACAGACACCTCTTTCGCCTTCACGGAAATGAACGAGTAAGCGAGGTAACTTAAAAATCATATCAGAGTGCGTTATGTGTAAAGTCGCTATGATCCAAAAATTCTAAAAATATCACCAGCTCTGGTGATGGGAGAGAATATCCAGGCATCTCCATACGATTTCGCATCCGAGTATTACCTGGGGCATCCGTGATGGGAATATTTTAATTTCAATGGCAATACACGGGGACATCCAGATGTTTCATCCGATGACTGGTGTTAATATTTCTCTCGAGAGAAGCCAAGGACCTTTGATTGCAGAATATATTTACTGAAGACACTGCTTACAGCGATGTTTTCTGACTTTTGCTGTTATGAAGATGTGTTGGCGTTGGTTTCACATTACGAGGGTTCCAGAACGCCTCCGATACCTGGGAACAGGTTTCACCCGAAGGGGGGTGGGGAAACACGTAATTCCGGGTCATATTGGAATGGAAACCAATTTGTTATTAAATTGCGATTTAATTTATACCAAATGCAGACTGAAATCAACCTAAAACTGTGTCAGCATCATACTCAACGAAATTTTTCAAAATTTTAATTTAGAATGTAAAGTTAATAGAGGTGGAGCGCAAAAATCTTGCGGTTCTCGAGGTCGGGACATGGCTGGCATGCCGTAGTAGTCAGCCCCCATCGTCATCAGGATCTCGGACATCTTTAGCGATTAATTTTAGTGTATATTTTGCTTTAGGTCAAGGAAGCACATGGTACCCCATTTTACAGATTCGGGTTTCATTCTTTAGTTTTTTGTCGTGTTTTTTTCTATAAACAATTTTTTATACGGCATGGCTTACTGTGGTCAAAATGTTGTTTATCACCGTTTTAGTTTTAGCCTAAGCCGGGTTAAAGCCAATAAATGGGTTCGAAATTTTGGGACTTATGATTTACTTGCGGTTCACAGATTTCTTAATTTTTATGCTTCAATTGATATTTTGGATTATCTAAATATTAATTCAACTCTTAATGTTCCAGCTTATGCTGGCCACTCCACAGAACCGAAAATACCTCGGGGTGCGGGGTGATTGACCTGTAGGTAAACCAAATATTATCTGTGGGCTCGATCTGAGGCAAGCTGGGCTCTCCAAATTGGGGGTGAAGGCCCCCTGGCATTTTTCGGTCCCCCTGGTGCAGGAAAGGTGCCCAACGGTTCATGCCCCCTGGCAAAATTTTCGGCTCCCCCGGTTCACCGCCTGTTGGAAAATTTTTTGTTTCCAATCGGTACAAAGTTCCAAGC
>JASANE010001562.1:0-16474 GCA_030248225.1 Trileptium ribeirensis
GAGGGTTTGCTCCTTGGCCATAGCGTAAAAGGGATTACTGTAGATGATGGCTCCACGGTGGAGCGGGGACGAAAACCCCCTCTTATACTACTTGCATGTCTGTATTTATATATACAATAAACATACGTATGCATGTATGGTAAACATATATACATATAAATAAGAGTAATGCCCATGACTCACCACCACCGATCCCCAGCGGTGGGGGGGGCAAAAGCAGCTTTTTTCATCTACTTGTGTCATTATGTGTTCTATTTTATATAAAAAATGATCAAATAATGTGTATCGGTATCGAAAATCAAAATGATCATTACTTCAACGTTCGCGGCTCCTCTGAGGTCTTCAGTTCTGCAGCTCATCGATCCGATCATTGCTTTCGTTTGAGCATTTAATTTCTTGGCACTTCTTTACTTAACATGTCCTCATTAAGACATGTTGCAAAGACGATTATAGAGCTTAATATCCATAAAAATAACAGCTTATTTGGGGAAGGGCGGGGGGTCATGGATCGGCAACCTCAAAGATTTAGTAATAGACTTAGTATAAGCACTGCGAACCGTCTTCTTAGGTTGAGGCTTTGGCTAACTTAGTATATCAATAATGGATACTATACTATTATCACCAAAACATGTCGTAAGTAATGCAGACATGTTAAAGATTGTTGCTCTCACAACCTCTCCCTGGAACGGGAACAGGCACACCTGAATCTGGTCAGACGGTCGCAGTCGCTGATTGTAAAGAACGATAGTACTGTATAACATGCGAAATATCGACTGGACGAAGCCAAGCGTAAGACTGGACATCGTTACACATATTTATTTATCGCACATATCGTCACTCTTATTTAAAGCATAATAAGTTCTTTTATATTATTTGGACATAAATATATATATATATATATATGTATGTATATTATATATACAAATTAGAAACAAACGTCAACGTCAGCACATATATATTACCATATTACCTCACGCAACGATGCCAGGGCGCTTCCATGGGCACAAGACTTCGCCACGCATCTCTGCTTGCTGCCGTTATTGAAATCTCTGGCATGGGGCCTCGGAGTCCTTGTTGATACGGGAGATGGCGGAAGAGCGGAGCGAAATATTTCGTAACTTGCCGTCGCCATGTCTGGAATGCAATGCCTCGACAGCGCTTCCATGCCCCGTGGAGAGAGCTTCGGTGACCAGTTTGAGCTGAATTCGCTATTGGTCCATGCGTGTGTAGAGTAAACGAAGAAGATTTTGCTTGACTTCGTTTCGTAGCACAACATTATATCCAGTCCTGCTGCGCAGCTCAGCGTTAGTGATTCGGATAAACTTTGTCTGCTCAAAGATGCCCCGGAGGCAAAGGTTCTCGAAGGTGTCTCGCTGATGGAGGTTACTGTATTTGGTAGACCATGACCCTTTCCTGTAATACAGGACCGGCTGAATTGCAGCATTGTATTTGTTCTTGTTGACACCTCGACCGATGACGATGGACACAGCTGAAGCATTG
Organism: Trileptium ribeirensis; assembly: GCA_030248225.1. NCBI lineage: Eukaryota > Metazoa > Nematoda > Enoplea > Enoplida > Thoracostomopsidae > Trileptium > Trileptium ribeirensis. The sequence goes on from JASANE010001562.1 coordinate 1,501, forward strand.
CGCCAAACGCTATCATAGCTCGATTGATACGGTTGGCTATTTCCAGTTTGGTTGATCCCCTGCCAATTATGGCTCTGTCCATATAGCAGAAGCTCTCCATGTGTTCGACGACCGTGCTTTTTAGCTGAATGTTGTTTTGTGTATTGATGCAACATGTGATCACCTTGGTCTTGCAACTGCCTATGTTAGCCCAATGCGTTTAGTGGCGTTGTTGACTCTGTACAGAATTAACTACTACTGCTGTAGTGAAGAAGATGCAATGACCATATCATCAGCGAATGCTGCGTCAGAGAAACGATTATGCGTTATGCTATAGACGACGCCATATTCTTTGTGCAATGCTGCTTGCATCACCCAGGCCACGGCGTATCTAAATACGGTGGGCGACAAAATCGATACCTGCCGTTGACATCGAATGGTTTAGATAGACTGTCATCAACGCGTAATTCAGCAAAATAATGACTCGAATAATGTTTTGAAAGCAGCTTGGTTCGGACTCTGTCAGCGTCCTCTCGTTTGATGGCGACTGGCGGTGGACGGATTCTGAAGTCCACAGGTGCAATTGTGACATGTCTTGGGTACTCGTGCATGCTTAATATCTGATCTACAGTGCTGCAAATTGGACGAAAGCCGCACCGCTCTTCTTTTCAAAAGTTTCGCGTTGGTTCTTGATACGGTCGGCGATGACTGCTTCTAGTACCTTAAAAGCTGTTTACTTTAAAGAAATTTCATGGTAGTTGGAGTAATCCGACTTATCTCCTTTTTATGAAAAGGAGTAATTATAGCTGTCCTCTGGAATCACCACTTTCGCACAGCAGATCAAGCAGTTACTTGAGCTGTACCGGCAACTTATAACAGTCATGAGGAATAACATCTTCACATGATGCTTTTCCACTTTTCATCACTTTGATAGCCTTTTTCACTTCGCTTACTGATGGAGTTAGCAACTGACTTCTTGACTGTAGAACCCGGAAAACTTGATGTCATCGCCTTTCAGTGGGTTTATTGGATGTTCATGATTCAGGAGGTTGTAGAAATGCTCCAGCCAGCTCCCAACTCGTGCTGGTTATGTTACACTGCTGTCGCGAGATGTGTCGCGAATAATACAGCTGCTAGGACACTGTGATTCGAAATTGTTTGCCAAAGGTTTCATCGCGCATGTGAAAATAAAGAAAAACGAATATTTCATAAACTGTCAGGGCTTGAGAAATTCACTTCTGCTAATCGCGTAACGCACGTGAAAAATGGTCCTGCGAAAAAACCCGAATCCAGCTCGCAATACATTAGTAGCAGCTGTTCTTAGTGGTGCTGTAATGTACTAGAAAGTGGGGGGGACGTTACGAAATTTGGTTGCTCGAAAACCGACCCCCTCGCCTCACCGCAGCGTACTGCGCCCCTAAATATTCTCCTTTGTTTGCAGTATTTTAATCAAAAATCGTGTATTTTTGCAATTTTGTACACAAAGACCCAACCAACATTATTAAATAACGTTGATGTAGCTGCTTATATTGGGGATTATTCATTCTACAAGGAACATAGTTTAGCAATAAAGTTTTGTATTTTTGAACATATTTCTGTTCCGCAACATTATACGTGAAATTGCTAAAGCTGCCCTGAGATTCCTAATAACTTCATGTGCCTACAGCTAGGAATTTTGCATCGTAATAGTATTAAGGTATTTATTCTTACTATAATAAGTTTGAAATGCTACAACCATCCGATCATCTGTCAATTTCGGGCTAATTATAATATGCCTACTCCATATTAGCAAATTTTTTATTTTAATTTCAGATTTTGTCCCAAAATTTGGTGGTGCTGGATATTTGAAACTGCCTGGAATCCCGGACTCTCATAAAGAAGCCCTCACAATGACAGTCTCGTTCAAGCCAACTTCTAGAACAGGTAGTGTTTCACTGTTGTATTATTTTATATTTATACTTTATAACTATTGTTTCAATAATAGCTCAATGTATTAAAAATATTATACAATATTATCAGCTATACTTACTTGCTATCATAATGTTTGACCCATTTAAAGCGCCGAAATTTTAAAATATCTTCTTTCCTATTTGAAATAAGGCTCATAGGTAAATGTTAAATTTTAAGCAAGTTGTGACCGAGTATTGCGTCCGCTATTTTATAAAAAGGCTATACTGTGTGTATTAACACTTTCATTCTTAAACTAATGTGTATTTACTACAGTATTAAACAAAGTTTTGCCGCACCGGTGAATTGAACTTGGATCTTTTTGCTGTACGCTATTTGAGAGCTGTTGCTCAGTTTCTTAAGAAACCTCGGAAAGCGAGCGAATAATATCGCACACGAAAACGCACGCTAACAACAAACTGGATTACTACGTTGCTTCACAGTCTATCCTTTGACTATATGTCACATTAGCAACTAAAGGCTTAACTGTTTGCACTTTAAGATGTACACACCTAGCACTAATTTTCTGCAACAAAGTGAAATTCGGCTTCAGCTAGAAACGTGCGTTTTAACACAGCCGAATCTTATCCTTGTAAATATAATACATAGGCAAGTTATGACAGTAATTTTGTACCAACTGTCTGGAAGGAATCCAGTGTTTTGATTTGATAGTCCCGGACTGTGAAAAATACATTTATAATGTTTTGTACGAGCGGTTTTCGTTGTAGTGAAAAAATATAACAAAATATAGTGATAACAAGTTGAATAAAACAATCTTGCAAGAGATAGTTTCTACAGTAACGTAATATGTGTGAAAATCAAGGTATGCCGTTATCGTTACCATAAGCTAAAACCTTAGTCAAAAGTTTCACATTTTATATAAAGTATAGATAAAGCTTAAGACAAGACGAGGCCTGCCGCCTCCGAACCCCTCCCCCTCATATATACTCTAAAATTGTGTTTTGTTCTAATACATCACCTATTGTGGTTACTGTAGAGGGTTTGTCTCCACGACTACCCCTAATTTAAGGACTGGTTTTGGTTCAGGAATGATAAACGAAACGGGAAGTGCTCAGTTTAATTTAGTTTTTACTTTTATAAACTTACAAACTAAACTTAATTTAATAAATATACATTAGTTCTGACAGTACAAATAGTTAAATTAATAGTAACAGCAGTAATGCAGCTATTAGACACAATAAGTATTTCGTAAAGTCAAAAATGCGCTCGAACGTATTTGGCATGCATTCAAGCGTACATGTAATCCAGTTTTGGTTACGTTTGGGTCATGTTCTTATAAGCACCCAACAGCTGAAATATGTTGGTGATTGATATCGATACGCTAACCGCTCATAACGATTACTTCGACGCATATTTAGTGCAATTTTTTGCTTTACCAATGTTACACGCTAATTAGTTATTTGACCAGCTTGTGTGTTTTCTATCACCGAATGGAATGGAAATTGGCTCTATAACGTGATGTTATATTTAGAACATACATCTTTATGCAAAAGTGTATAGAATTGAAATTTTGAATTTTAATGGCCTTGGTGTTGCTAATTTGCTTACACGTATTTTGAGGTTTCTACTATCGATTCAAACTATACTTGCAACAGACAGGTCAAACAAAACCTTCGCGCATTCGCTTCGCTGATTAAAATTAATTTTGCTAGCTAAGTAATTTCTCGTTAAATAAAGCAGTTTTCAATAACAAAATAGCTTTTGTCAAAGGTGAATATTTGAGAAGTTATCGTAATTCCGTGAACCGATTAACAAGGGAGTATTATGGGCTTCTAGCCACAGTCGACTGCCTATCTCCTGAGCAATTTCTTATACGTAACTATTGCACTTCTGTCAAACACTTAAAACTAACGCAGCAGCAATCGATGAATTTATGTTTGAAGTGATCTATGGTTTTCAACGGTTATAAATACGCTCTAATGACCAACTCCGTCAATAAATAATAAACTACATGGGACCATCTTGGCTAGTACAAAGGTACTGGCCTAGCTAGACTGTACGCGTAATTTTAAGGGCTGCGATCGGTTGCGCCAAAACGTGCCCTTTTTGTCAATAATCGGGTTCGACTGTGTGGTAATATCCGGACCTGTGTGCACAAATTTTAACATTAATGTCGCATTATTGAAATAAATTGGATAACATATGAAACAATCTTGCTTTAGATGCAATAACGTTTTCTGTTAGTTTTAAAAAGTTCATTTCCACAACTGAACCTAAATTTTCATTAAGAATCCCAAACTGAAGTAATTGTATCCGCTCAATATGTTTTCCCGAATTATCGATTGCATATAAGTACAAGTGTGCATAAGAGGAGAGTATGACACTTGCCAGAACTCTAATGTTAGTCCGTGTTAGCGCTGACACGGGCGTTCTCCGCCTGACCACCCCGTTTATGGGGTGTCATCTTGCACAGACCCCTCTCGTTTTGCGGGGCGGTACCTCGGACCCCTCATTTTGTGGAGGGTAGGTCGGACGTCCCAGTTTTTAGATGAGTCGGTTGATAACAAGTTAGCGGTTTAAATAAAATGCAACATCGATTCTCTAACATTACATATATGTAATCTCGATTTTAGGAGTTATTTTTTCAACATCCGCTGATCAAGAAGAGGGTGAAGATTTCATGGCATTCTCGCTTGTCGACGGTTTTCCCGTGTTCAAGTTCGATACCGGGGGAGGCGTTGCTGAATTGCGTGGAACCGAGGAACTGTCGATCGGCACGTGGCATACAGTAGAACTTAAGAAAGACGGAAACAAAGGTATTGTTTAGAGTTGATTTTCAGGTATATTGCTTGACAAATTATACAATATCAGACAATTATTAAAACAATAGCACAATATTGCGTGTTACATTTTTTGGCAATCGGTGCAGTTGCAACATTTAGTTCAAAAATAAAAACGCTGTTTTTAATAGTTTTGTAGTAGGAGTCTAATAATTACTGAGTCTTGGTTCGTGTTTTATTTATGCAAACAAAACTAAACTTTAGTCGCGTCCTTAAAATAGCGTTTTAAAAATGTACAATTCAGTTCAATAACAAATTGAACAAGATGTTTGAAACAATATTATTTGATTAAATAAATGTTGTTTCTTGAACAAAAATTGATTTTAACAAACACCTATCCTGTAAAGTATGTTAAACTTTATTACATGAAAATTCTTCGGAACTAGATGCTTCGGATGGGCCCTTTTCTTACACAATTTTGCAGTCATATATTCAACTTCAAGCCTGTTATATTGTGATATATGTGTTTGTATAGTTTTGCTCGTTAATATTTGCGAACATATATAGTCTCGATTTTGGCATAAAAATTCATCGCTTACCAATTCACATCACCAGAATAGATGAGGAACATCAATATAGCAAGGACATAAGTTGCATTTTCCTAGTGACATGTTAGTCTCATAATAATTTTATATATTAGGACCATCATTTATTTGCTTGGAACAAAAGAATGAAACCAAGTGTAAAAATTCAACTACAGGCAAGAGTTAAACACATACCTTCTGGAGTGGTAGGACGGGACAGCGTGCTAGACCGCTCCGCCACGTTTCAACAAAGGTGTCCTGCATTACCTTGCGGCTCATTTCAACTGTGGTGCGAGCTTCACAAAGTGGTATGCAACGGTGCAAATATTCTAGTCTTACTAATTTAGAGCGGGTAGATTTAATAGCAATAAACCGGACCAACGTGTCCAGAAATAAAACCGGGAAAGTTAGCTACCCGAATTTCGCAGTTAGAGTCTTCAAGCCTGTTACAAAATCATACATGTTTGGAAAGACGATTTGGATCACTCTTCATATCCTAACCCATGCGTCTTTATAGTTTGTTCAATCATTCAAAAAATCATAAAGACTGCTACAGCAGTTGATTTGTTTATTCAGAGGTTACTCAGGAGCAGGAAACAATTAATGGTGGCTATTACCTAGGGTATGCCCAACGGTAAATATGTTGATTTCAAATTCAAATCCAACGACATGTTGGATTATTGCATTTTCATTTTCAACTGAGATTTTCACCTGGCAGTGTCTTATTCACTAACTAGACGCTGGGCTGAAAACGTTGGGTTAGCAGCACTACTTTAGCAAAATTTTAGCAAAATTGGGAAAACTTTGAGTTTCTGAAAAAATTTCAAAAATTCATCTCCTATCAGGTGCCTACCTCCGATCTTGTGTCCCCCTAAGCCAACGGACTTTCAGTTCCTACCATATACCGATTTATATTTTACAACATTCTTGTTTCACTTTTTCCTTCTTGGAACAATAAATTGCCTGAAGAAAGTTGAAGCCTGCTATAAAATCTCGTCAGTCACCCGTTATAGAGATAAAATGTAGGGAGGAAGTTCCAGGAGAGCCCAAAACCATCGAATAGTATAAGTTTTAAACTTAAAGAGGTTGTTGTGGCGTCCGAAATTATTTTGTTTGACTTTATTTATTAAAAACAGCAATTAAACTTTAGATTCGTTGCATTAAAATAAATACTTGACCCTCTGTAGCATTTCCGAAACTCACTGTCGTAAGTCATATGTATCAAAAATTGCATAAATTTTATAAGTATTTTAGTGGTTTAATGCGTATCGTTTAATTTTTATATGTCATAAGCCACAAAATTGGGTGCCTCGTTTTTTATCTACTATTAAACAATCTGACAAAATGTATAAAAAGACAGACGATTCGGGCCTTAAATATGCTGTCTTGGCCTCATAATTCTTTCCAGAAAGACGATAGCTTTCCTTAAGCCCACATAAAATATGCCTAGCCGTATGCAATGCTAAGCGCCTAGGTCAGCAAATTTCCAAGCACCGTCAAAATTGTTGGACTTTAATGATAATTGAAAATGGGAGAAAGAAAAGAAAAAGGAAAACGAGAAACACAATCTTCATGACAAGCTGGGTAATAATGTACAACTATACTAGTCGCCACAATATCTTGGTACCGAAACGATAAGAAATTGGTTTGGAATGTCCACGTCGCTAACTTCAGCTTGGACATACATAAAAGTAGTAAAAAGAACAACTAGGTGACCTTATGTGAAGATTTGTGAGCGTAAAGTACAGGGTATCATTAAAATAGTCTGTATTAGGTACACTGCAACTACCTGGACAGAATGCGACATACAATAAATAATATGTTATAGACTTTGGCCAGATAGAGAATTTTAATCTTATTCCTTCAATCCCGTAATATGGAATATTGATGAGGCATCACTCATAATGTAGTGATGTAATAACTTACCTCTATGAGCATTTCAGTTAAAATCGGATCAGTCGAACGAGGTTATAGTTTGTAATAACGAAATTTACTGAAATATAAACTTGTGTGTGGGCTTTCTCGCAGGAAGCAACATAAGTTACGAGTCTCTCGACATACCCAAGTAGTACGTAGATTTCGGTTTTTAAGGTAAATCTAACTATTTTGTTGATACTGTCAATTTTTCATTTAAGCGGTACTTCGATCATAAAACTAGAGGAACGTTTCCTACGATCTCATGATCATTTAATTATATACCATGTTATTCAAATTAATTATCTTACATTTTACGCCCTAATTAATGTTCTAAAACTAATAACGCAACTCAAGTGGTATCAAGATTTGTAAAATTGACGAATTTCGTTCCCACGTTTTTAGGAACAATGAATATTAACGATGGCGATGAAATAATCACAGGCGAAGCCGGCGGTGAAGATACAAGTCTTGATTGGGGCACCGAATTTTACCTTGGTGGCGCAGATCTTGTTACTAATTCGTTGGGCGAACGCATCGGTGTTGACCGATACTTTGAAGGTATGCGATTGTTTAAGGGCTAGTTAGCAGTTTATATGTTAAAATGAGTCTGAAGTCGCTGAAATAGTCATACGTAATATAAGTAATGCTTCGAACCCTGTGTATCAGCATTGCAGCTTATAAAGTTCTAAATTAGAGAACTATGTCATGGGGACTTGGTCTGGTCACAAATACACAGTAGACGTGATTAAGAGGTTGGATGGGTGCGAGCTGACTGAGATCGAAAACCTTTAGCTGCAGTGCCCATGGCATAGCTCTGTCCTACATGTCAACATGTCCTACGTGTCCCCTGGCACGATATATATCTATTTTTAATAATTTAATCACACTTTACACTGATCACCACGAAACACACTTTTTGCAATTTCTGAATTTACTCAAAGCCTTGCTAAAAGTTACTAACCTAGCTCAGCTATATACTGGAAAACAGGTGCTGTAAGTGCTGAAAATGGCAATACAATATTAACAATGTTGAAATATAAGACTGTTCCGTGTAACTTTATCGACCATTTATAAGTTGTTACCGTACAGATGAAGCAGAACGGTGTTTCACAAGACAATACACTTTGTGAGCTATCACAAAAGGAAGTGTGCTTTAGCTTTTTGATGACGGACGAGAAAAATTTAACTGATTTATTTCTAATAAAATAAATCCTTGCTATTGCTCCTAACTTTATAACGACTGTTTCCATTTTCCAAGACTGTACGATATCATCGGCTGTCTAAAACATATTAGAAAATAAACTAAAATGTCAGTACAGAACCTCGTAGCAACGTAAGGAACAGCTTTTGTAGTCAAAAACTCATGCGTTCACAAATCGAAATTGGTTTGTAATTGAATTTTTAATTTAGAATTTCATGAAACACTAAGCAGCATGAAATTTATTCATTTTTTTAATTCAGGAATTTTAAATTTTTAATAATTATTTTAAAACGCAATATTTTATTTAATTTTATAGTTTTCTTGTCTACATTCGATGATCAAATTGAATAATTTTATAGGTTGCGTTAGTGCTCTTGACTTTGGCAACGGCGTATCGAAATTCGCTGAACTCGAGGCTCAAAAAGAAGGTCACGTGGACAAATGTGACGTTTGTGGCAGAAGTCCCTGTAGTGATCACGGTAAGAATTTAGCGTCTCACGGAAATACGGGATGCTATTAAGTTTAAACAGGGGTTCTTGAAGTAAGACGCCAAATCTGACACAACCCTAAACAGCAACAAACTACCAGCCTTTTGGAAAATTCTTGTCCCTTTCTAAGTATTTTTCATTTTTTTATATATTACTAATATTTGCTTTTAATTTGCTAAGTTTAAGCCCGTACATGAGCTATACTCTGTCGCATACAAGCTCCTTGCTCTAATGCAAAAACGGATGCTAATATCAGTTGCGTTTCTGCTGCGGACTGTAACAACGTTGATTTTCAAAATGCTGAGAATACTTTTAAATATGCCAGTTAGGGCTTATAAAACTTTATGTTACTTAGTGCATTTATGATTAATCATTCATTAGCAATGCCGCATTTAGTTTTTCAATAAAATTTCAGCATTTTTGTCGCATATTTGGCTTCCTTCCTATATAATACCTACCAGCATTTTGATATCGAACTGCGTTGCGCTCAATATCACGTTTGTTATTGGCAACTGTCATAGCATTAACTGACCCCTCCCACAAAACTGGTGGTTGATGTGTTTTGTCAATATAAGGTTATTTATTAGCGGCTGTCGTCGCATCAACTGACCCCTACCACAAAACTGGTGGTTGATGTATTTTATCAATGTCAAATTTGTTATTGCCAACTGTCATTGTTTCAACTGATCCTCCCACAAAACTGGTCGTTGACGTGTTTTATCAATGTCAGATTTGTTATTGGCGAGTATCATCGCATCAACTGACCCCTCCCACAAAACTGGTAATTGATGTGTTTTGACAAGGTTAAATTTGTTATTGGCAACTGTCATTGCTTCAGCTGAGCCCTACCACAAAACTTGTGGTTGATGTGTTTTGTCAATGTAAGATTTTTTATTGGCAACTGTCATCGCATCAACGGACCCCTCCCACAAAACCGGTGGTTGATGTGTTTTATCAATGTCAGATTTGTTATTGGCGACTATTATCGCATCAACTGACCCCTTCCACAAAACTGGGGGTTGATGTGTTTTGTCAATATCACGTTTGTATTGCCGACTGTCATCGCATCAACTGGTCCTCCCATAAAACTATTGGTTGATGTGTTTTTTCAATGTCTGATTTGTTATTGGCAACTGTCATTGCTTCAGCTGACCCCTCCCGCAAAACTGGTGGTTGATGTGTTTTGTCGATGTCAGATTTGTTATTGGCGGCTGTCGTCGCATCAACTGACCAATTCCATAAAACTGGTGGTTGATGTGTGTTATCAATGTCAGATTTGTTATTGGCAACTGTCATTGCTTCAGATGAACCCTCCCACAAAACTGGCGGTTGATGTGTTTTGTCGATGTCAGATTTGTTACTGGCGACTATCATCGCATCAACTGACCCCTCCCACAAAACCGGTGGTTGATGTGTTTTGTCAATGTAAGATTTTTTATTGGCGACTGTCATCGCATCAACTGACTCCTTCCACAAAACTGATAATTGATGTGTTTTGTCAATGTCAGATTTGTTATTGGCAACTGTCATCGCTTCAGCTGAGCCCTCCCACAAAACTTGTGGTTGATGTGTTTTGTCAATGTAAGATTTTTTATTGGCGACTGTCGTCGCATCAACTGACCAATTCCACAAAACTGGTGGTTGATGTGTGTTATCAATGTCAGATTTGTTACTGGCGACTATCATCGCATCAACTGACCTCTCCCACAAAACTGGTGGTTGATGTGTTTTGTTAATGCAAGATTTTTTATTGGCGACTGTCATCGCATCAACGGATTCCTCCCACAAAACTGGTCGTTGACGTGTTTTATCAATGTCACATTTGTTATTGGCGACTATCATCGCATCAACTGACCCCTCCCACAAAACTGGTAATTGATGTGTTTTGTCAAGGTCATATTTGTTATTGGCAACTGTCATTGCTTCAGCTGAGCCCTCCCACAAAACTTGTGGTTGACGTGTTTTGTCAATGTAAGATTTTTTATTGGCAACTGTCATTGCATCAACGGACCCCTCCCACAAAACCGGTGGTTGATGTGTTTTATCAATGTCAGATTTGTTATTGGAGACTATTATCGCATCAACTGATCCCTTCCACAAAACTGGGGGTTGATGTGTTTTGTAAATGTCAGATTTGTTATTGGCAACTGTCATTGTTTCAGCTGACCCCTCCCGCAAAACTGGTGGTTGATGTGTTTTGTCGATGTCAGATTTGTTATTGGCGGCTGTCGTCGCATCAACTGACCAATTCCATAAAACTGGTGGTTGATGTGTGTTATCAATGTCAGATTTGTTATTGGCAACTGTCATTGCTTTCATGAACCCTCCCACAAAACTGGCGGTTGATGTGTTTTGTCGATGTCAGATTTGTTACTGGCGACTATCATCGCATCAACTGACCCCTCCCACAAAACCGGTGGTTGATGTGTTTTGTCAATGTAAGATTTTTAATTGGCGACTGTCATCGCATCAACTGACTCCTTCCACAAAACTGATAATTGATGTGTTTTGTCAATGTCAGATTTGTTATTGGCAACTGTCATCGCTTCAGCTGAGCCCTCCCACAAAACTTGTGGTTGATGTGTTTTGTCAATGTAAGATTTTTTATTGGCCACTGTCATCGCATCAACGGACCCTCCCACAAAACTTGTGGTTGATGTGTTTTATCAATGTCAGATTTGTTATTGGCGACTATCATCGCATCAAATGACCCCTTCCACAAAACTATTGGTTGATGTGTTTTGTCAATGTAACATTTTTATTGGCGATTGTCATCGCATCAACTGACCCCACCCAAAAAACTGGTGATTAATGTGTTTTGTCAATGTCAGATTTTTTATTGGCGACTGTCATCGCATCAACTGACCCCTTCCACAAAACTATTGGTTGATGTGTTTTGTCAATATCACGTTTGTATTGGCGACTAACATACATAGCTAAAGCTGAGCCCTCCCACAAAACTTGTGGTTGATGTGTTTTGTCAATGTAAGATTTTTTATTGGCCACTGTCATCGCATCAACGGACCCCTCCCACAAAACTGGTGGTTGATGTGTTTTGTCAATATCACGTTTGTATTGGCGACTAACATACATAGCTAAAGCTGATCCCTCCCACAAAACTGGTGTTTGGTGTGTTTTGTCAATATCAGATTTGTTATTGGCAATTGTCATTGCTTCAGTTGATCTCTCCCACTAAACTGGTGGTTGGTGTGTTTTGTCAATGTAAGATTTCTTTATTGGCGACTGTCATCGCATCAATTGACCAATTCCACCAAACTGGTGGTTGATGTGTTTTATCAATGTCAGATGTGTTATTGGCAACTATCATTGTTTTAGCTGATCCCTCCCAAAAAACTGGTGGTTGATGTGTTTTGTCAATGCCAGATTTGTTATTGGCAACTGTCATGCTTCAGTTGACCCCTCCCACAAAACTGGCTGTTGGTGTGTTTTGTCAATGTAACATGTTTTATTGGCGACAGCCATCGCATCAACTGACCAATTCCACAAAACTGGTGGTTGATGTGTTTTATCAATGTCAGATTTGTTATTGGCAACTATCATTGTTTCAGCTGATCCCTACCAAAAACTGGTGGTTGATGTCTTTTGTCAATGTCAGATTTGTTATTGGCAACTGTCATTGCTTCAGCTGACCCCTCCCACAAAACTGGTGGTTTGGTGTGTTTTGTCGATGTCAGATTTGTTACTGGCGACTATCATCGCTTCAGCTGAGCCCTCCCACAAAACTTGTGGTTGATGTGTTTTGTTAATGCAAGATTTTTTATTGGCGACTGTCATCGCATCAACAGACCCCTCCCATAAAACTGGTGGTTGATGTGTTTTATCAATGTCAGATTTGTTATTGACAACTGTCATTGCTTCAGCTGACCCCTCCCCCAAAACTGGTGGTTGGTGTGTTTTGTCGATGTCAGATTAGTTACTGGCGACTATCATCGCATCAACTGACCCCTCTCACAAAGCTGGTGGTTGATGTGTTTTGTCAATGTAAGATTTTTTATTGGCGACTGTTATCGCATCAACGGACCCCTCCCACAAAACTGGTGGTTGATGTGTTTTGTCAATGTCAGATTTGTTATCGGCGACTATGAACGCATCAACTGACCCCGTCCGCAAAACTGGAGGTTGATGTATTTTGTCAATATCACGTTTGTTATTGGCGACTGGCATAGCCTCAACTAACCCCTCCCACACACAACGCGTGGTTGATGTGTTTTGGCCAGGATCATTCACACTCAAATGTACAATTCAATGTTATTTTTGTAACTACCCGCTCGCATTACACCCGAATATCCACTTGCATTGTACTAATATTTAAGATTTGTTCTTTTTGTTTGCATTTTTGAAATAATTATTGCTCTATTTATTCATTCGGTGCTTCGATTTAACTCGAAATCTACTCACAAAATTGGACACCATTTAATCTTCAACGTTTTCGAGTTTCACTCGTTGTGTACTCGCGAGTGGCTACGCTTAGTTTTGTTCGGGACAGTAATACGGATCGATGATGACAATATTACGGCTATTGAAAGATAAACATACCTCCATTCGGACCTGTCATTCGGCTGATGTCGTGGTCGTTGGAACTAGGGTGTAGTTACCGGTTCAATAACGGGATTAGTCAACTGGCACAAATAACCGTAATAGCCTTGATAACATCGACATCGGTATCCTGCTTGATAATCGTGAGATGGCAAGCATATGCCTGAAAAATGCTAGAAAAACACTGTTTACTAGTTAAACGCTTTGCACTACTATTCGGTTATGTTGAGTTTTTAAGAACCAATTAAATAAAGAATTTTCGAGCGAATCTGAAGGCACTTGTAACTGGAATCGATAGCGATGTATTTTGATAGAGAATTCTGTGTAAACAAGGCACCGGCAATTTTTATATTGGCAACAGCAATCTTGCAATCTCTATAAACGTATTTTACACTTTAAAATTGTGTAAAATATTATTAAATAATTAACAAGTTTTTAGGAAAATCATTGATTAAATCGTTAAGTCTTCATCGATTTTACTTTTGGGAGAACTAGTACAAAGTGTGGCAAGGGTGAGTACTAATGCTAGTGAGTTGGAGGTGTTTACGTGTCAGTGACTCTAAGGATGACATTGATATTCAACCAGAAAGCTTTAATTTTAGTAGAATAGAAAATCAGCCCAAACAGTATAGAAAACAACTAGAAATTGCACATTGCTGATAATCCTTTGGCCAAGGATTACACAGAAAATGTTCGTGAATGTTCGTTAATGTGTGTTACTGTCGGACTAGTACTGTTACGCACTCTTCCAACGTTAAAAGTACTCTCGCACTGTCACGCACGCTCGCGGTCTCAAGGTCTCTTGTACGGTCGTACTCTTTAGTCGGAATTAGGTCCTGTATAGGGGTGCTGAGAAATGTTGATGACCCATTCGTCGACCCATTTTACCTATTTTACCCAAATTTTGCTAATTGTCATCCTATTTTTACCGATTATGCTAAACTTCTCCGAGCACCATTCGGCGAAGAGGGCGATGTGCGGAGCACCAGGGAGGTCATTAAAGGGTAGCAAGAGTGTACACCAGGGCCTCGGATGTTTCCGTCTCTGAACCCCTGCTTCGGCATGTATGCTACCTAAGTATCTATGTTGCTCTATCGTTAATGGCTGTATAAACGAACATCCAGTTATACTTGAAGCACTTTACAGTTAGTTAAGACAATTTACAAAGCGTTTTGCGGAAGATGATAACGACTCAACAGTTCCAGCGATGCATCTAGTAAAGCTCTGGAGAAATATTTGCAAGCCAGTTTTGATCATTACAGATGTCATCAGGTAGCGCACGAAAGTATTGAAAAACATGATATATTATTATATGATATGCATGAATATATACATATAATATGTGTGCACGTGCATTTGTGATATTTGACTACTTATAAGCACCTGACTCTGCGCTCAAGTCAGAGAGTTGATTGAGATCACAGACGCGCGGGAATTTGTATAGTAATTATCATCAAAACTTTGTAGGAATAAATGATAATAAAAGTTGAAATTTTATTTCTTTCGGAGTTTTGAAACGTAGTTGACTCCATGTAATTAGAGCAGTTGCCATGTCCTAAA
>JASANE010001563.1:0-18104 GCA_030248225.1 Trileptium ribeirensis
AAAATAGAATTTAACAACTTCCGATGATCTTAAGATAGGGAATAGCGGCTAGGCTCCATGACCTGCGAGCAGGTGTCGGTGCTAGCCTCCCTGGGGGACCTCAGAAATCATACCCGATACTAGACACGTGCGCAACCCTTCGGGCGGGGTCCGAACACACCCCGTGAAGCGCGCCTGCGGCCTGCTAAGCTCCGTAGCTTCTTGGGTCTGACCAAGAATAGGTTCAAAATTCAGCTTTCACGGTCCACCCTTGAGGTTACGATAGCCGGGGTCGTATGGGCATGGTGTTAGGAAGTTGCGCCATGCAGCTGCGTCACCGGTTATTACAATCTTGCTAACGCCGAGAGTGCATTAGGGAAGAGTATAACACTTCCGAGCGCTCCAATGTAAACACAGACGACACGGGCGTGTTCGGCTTTACGGGAAAAACTGTTGGTCAAAACGCATGGACCATGCCACAATGTAGGAGTCGATGTCTTCGCCACCGGTTCTGTGTTGAGATTGGTGCAAGGCTGAAGACGACCAATGACATCTAACATGATTTTACGTTTGAGTATTGCAAAAAGTAATGAACTTTCCTTATAATATCTTGCTATGGCTTATGTATAAAAAAGGTACTACAATCCATACTTTTGCCAAATAGATATTTATAGCTTGCTGTAAAATGTTTTTAAAACGGATCTTTGGATTTTACTCAGTTTTTGATGAAAACTGATTGCATACCCGCAATTTGAAGAATTTGCTACGTTCAACTGCGTAAACTAGGCCTGATATTGTAGATATATTGGAAAATTTGTACGCATCACACCAAATCTATGGATTTGCTACTCATAATTGAAAATAGTCATACGAACAGGTTAAAGACTCCGACTAGCAGCGAGACTGCTCAACTTTTATCGACTTCAATGTCTCGCATTTTGAAATGTTTATAGCCATTAATGGTTCAGCTAACTGCGCTCACCAAAGATAGTGGGAACAGATTCATTTGCAATCGATAGATACATTTCATTTTGGCAAAAGATCGAGAGACCATATTACATCAGTATTTATCATCTGAAACAAATCGAAAATCGTAACATACAAAGAAGCATTACTCGGCAGCCCAAGTTTCATAACGTCATACCTTGCATTTATAGATTGATTTCCAAGTTACTATGACTATTAATGATCAGCGTAATATTTATGGTCGTCGTAAGGTAAATACAAGAATGGTTCTCCGTAGGCCAACGTAAATCCTTAGCTCCTGTATATATTTAAATAATATCAACAAATTAAAACAATTATAAGTGTTACATTATCCTTTTGCTTAAGCTGACGCCCCGAAAGCTTCGCACTAACCTCCATCTTTCCTTGATCATATAACGCAAGGTCCGCCAAGTTTAACTTCTGCTTACTCATTTTCTAGAAAACCTGTGCATGAATCGATATGAATTTGTTTTAAAAGGCTGATAGAATGAATGCTAGGAGAGTTGGATGACTAATTATTATAAGGTTATAAATTGGTACTCAAACAAATGTTATGGTACACAGTGCGGTCATAAAAGCTAGCTTCAACGTTATTCAGTAGCATCGCAGAAGTTACTACGACAGAGACGACTGCTTTTATGGTTCTTGAGATAGGAGGAGAAGTGCCTGCACAGGCCACGAACTTCAGCTGCGTCCACTGCAAAACGTGAATGATGAAATTCAATTATATATAACGATCGTTTTTTCTAGACTGCTTAAGATAATGGCAAGCAATCAGAAATCTAAATTTCGAATTATTAATTTTTTCTTTGTTTCTGATTGGCAATGTAACAACGTAGGCGGAGACATATATAGCGATTTCTCACTGACAGTCCTATATTAAGGATCATTTTGAATAGTCGCCCCTACAGTGTTCACAGTACGCATTTGAGTTCAAACTAGGGTTAATTTTGTGTTTTTAATGCTAACAGATTTGCACTGGTATGGTGTTAATAGTTTCATCATTAATTTAGACTCTAACGTCTTCATAATGAAATGCATACATTGAAATTTCTGACAAAGATGTATTTATATATTTCAAAAATTCCATTTCCGAAATTGTTTAGCAGTGCATAAAAAACCTTAGCATCTCGTTTACAGAAACATGCTGGCTGCCACCAATAAAACTTTGTCAATCTAACTAGACTCACGCCCTGGCACCATATATTAGCTCGTACCCAATTTTAATTTAGCAGTTGTCCATTAATATTTAAATATATTATTACAAATCATCAAAATGCATACATGGTTCACTTTAAATACTGTCTTGTGGATACCTATTGTAGCAAAAAATTTTTGGATGAAAATATTTTATATGAAATATATGGTGCATATTTAATTGTATAACTATAAAATTGGTATGAACTAAACAAACAAACCGCTAAAAATTTCTGGGCAAAATATTAAACCATGAATTTGAAGAAATTTCTAGGACACAGAGCATCTCAATTATATATACATATTTTAAAATGGATAATCTTTAACTTATTACGGTTATTTGATACTGTGTTTCATCCGGTAAATGAAACCCTCAGAATCAAAGTGGATGCGCGAAAGAGCTGTAATATTTATATCTCATCGATATTATGTTTGTTAAACTTGGCGACGACATTTACAAAAACGCTTGTTATTGTTATTAAAGTATCTATATGGCTTCGGAAACTCGTATGACTTTATTAATATTAAAAATTAAAGAAAATTCTTTTGCGAAGAAATCGAACTTGAACAAAATTGTTTTGCGCCAATTCCTCGAAGCCTGCTAATCTAGAACACTTGAGAACGCCGCAAAAGCCGTAGTACAAACAAAACCGTTTGACCATAGTGAATTAGTTTTGACATTGTACTCACAGTTAGTACCATTGGTGACCAAGGGTCTAACTTGGTTAAAATCTAAGCGGTCAGAGCAGCGCATGGGCTACGGGCTTTATAATATACTATATACATATATATAATACATATTCTATATAAAATATACACACTATATAATATATAAACATATCTATTGTATATGTTTTATACACAATCAATATAACATATACATAATATATATTTAACATTATATTTATTATGATTACATTATATGTGTATATATTATATATTATGTAATACATAATATATTATATGATATACAATATATGTTCTATATAAAATATATGTAAAATCTATGTATATATGTGAGGGATAGGGATGTGAGCGAAACCTGAACCCTCACAATTACATCACCTTAAACACCACGCAACATCCGCTTTGAACCTGACTTTTCGGCTAACAGGTTTCGAAGATCACTTTCGGTGATTAGGTTTACTGCTGCAATGTCACACGGCTATGCGCTGTCCCGCGGTTGCTCTTTTGCCCGATCCTATTTCGGTCTCTCGCAATTTTGGTTTCCTCCCCCTTCTGTTCTTTTGTTTTTTCTCTTGCGCCGTGAGTGTCAGAAATTTCACACCTCGTGACGTTGTTCCGACTTTACTCGCCGCTGTTGTGGATTGCACTTTGTCGTGTGGGTGATACTTCTGTTGCACAATGCACAATATTATCGCCGGAATAACACTGCAGCATTACTGCACTAGTAAGAGAATGACGCAACCAAGTGAATTCTAGAGTTGTTCAATCGAGAAAATTTTAGAGTTCGAAAATTTAACAAAATAGATGCCTTTCTTCTAGGTGCGGGTCTTCTTGCGTTTCGGGGGTCAGCATTTCGTAGCTGTGTGGGGCGCTCCTTGTGGGGGTTTTTCGCCCGTTGCTCGCTCTTGTATCGCGTAGTGCTCGCGCCATCTTGGTCGGGCAAGGTTCCTCATCGGGTTTGCGGGATTCTTGGTAAATGTTTTACCGTAATTGTGACACGTGCTTGCCGTTTGTCGGGTCCGGTTGTTGCTTCGTAGTCATTTGCCGCTCTGAAATGTGTACTGGTAGGCAGCGCGTATTTAGAATATTTCTTAGATTGGGTTGAGCAAATGCACCGCAGCTGGTAAATTAATTGGAATCACTCGACTCAACACATGTTTGCTTTAAGGGAGATCTCCACTGGTTTTCACGTAAACGGGCCCGTGACCTGTCGTTCGTATTTGTATCATATTAATATACATGATCAGTATTGTAGATGTTCTGTAAACTGTATTGTATTTTGTTATTATAAATGTTGGGGAGTGTTTGAGTCCATAAATTATGTCATATTTATCGGTTGAAATGAGGTTACATATTTTGTAATTTTTAACGTGAAAATACCTGGCTGTGGACTCCATAAATTAGGTGATAAAAATGACATATTTTGGCAATAATCAACTCCATAAATTAGGAACTTTAATCGCCAAACTTTGACACCGTAGCGACCACTTTACCTGCCATAAATTTCAACCATAAAACTTTTCATTAATATTTTCAAAATTGACAAGTTTTCCCCGATCTTGAATTCAGCTCAACGCGATTGGATATTCGCTGGGCGATTAGTGGCCATGCCCGATCGATGGAGGCGTGGTCGGGGTTGTGAATGGATGAGCGTTAGCATCCACATCCATCTGCCTAACCAAAAGCTTATTTATTTGCGTGTGCACTCGGTTCGAGGAATCAGTCGGGTTTAGGATTCGCCATGTTTTGTGAATGACTTTTCCTTGTTTGAGTTTCAGTCTTTTCTACAGTTTTCTGAAAATAGTTTCTCTTGCTTCGGTCCACTAGTAGAATGGTATCTCGGTCTCCACGGACGGATTACTGTTATTGATCGGGGTTCTTTTTCGGACTCCTCTGGTTCTTCGCATTACGGCAGTTTGCAAGAAGTGGCCGAGATCCTTTCCGGCATCAGATCAGACTAAATTATTTTCTTTCGTTTTCCAAAATTCGTTTCTTTTACCCGGCTGGTTCTCCGGTGCGTCGTCCTAGCAAGTCCTGACGGAGGTCCGGTGACGATTTATGATTTTTCTAAGACTTCAGAAAATTGTCGTACTTTGTTTCGAAACTGCCAGGTCATGACTCTTTTTTTAGTGCGGTATCGTTCAATGGTTCGCTCGATGTTGGTTATATGACGTCGCATTAGGTTAGCATGCGCGCTGAATGCGCGAAGGACTAGGCAACAGTGGGGCAAAGCCTGACTGTGTGAGAATTACGAATCGTGTACGCCCTTGTAACCGCATCGTTTTGACTGGACCTGTAGGTACTACAATGCACGTATAGCCCGCCATAATCCGCGACATTGCCGGTTGAAGCTAAGATTGTCATGCCAAAATATTCCTCACACATGCTAGGCAACCTCGTCTGACCACGTTATTAAAACTCCAAAGCCCGTTTTTTATCCTCCGTTCGCAGTGTACCGTTATCTATGTCTACGATCAGCCACGGAATCAGTTGCATCAATAACGTTCACATAGTCCAATACTGATCAGGCGATTCATTTCTTGTGTAATTTGACACCGACTTGTAAAATTTTCCCGGGCGAACCGTCACTTGTGTAATTCGATACCGGATTGTATCTTGTAATTTTTATACTGTTTGTATGGATGCGTATGACATGCGAACTCTTTGAATATATAATGTTATGAATTGCCTTGTGCTTGAAGCTATCGGAATCGAAAGTAACAATGTCGGTGATCTTGATCTATATTATCCTATAAGCCTTGAAATTTTACTCGTGATTCGCAATAACACCGCGTGGCCTAATCTGCTGAGGGTAGGCATGGGCGTATAGGGGTGAACTATATCGGCCCTTACCGAGGTCGAAGGACATCCACACCCGGGGGGGCGTATATCATCCACTAGATAACGTAGCGGGTATTCGCAAGGTGGTCCTGCCCGGGAACACCAGGACCAGAGGGCTGCAACTCTCTTCTGCACTGAGCCCACCCCAGGTGGGCAATAGATATATTGTGGTGCGGAGTTCCTGGAGGCAGAGGTTGGGCAGTCCGCGTACCGCGTTACATATTATATATAATCTAATACATAATATATTATCTGATACAAAACAATATATTATATATTATACAAGGTGAGCCATAATTATCATCCAGCATTAAAGTGACCCAGCAACTATCATGTATAGCTTAAGTCTAATAAAACACTTATACTAAGTGCGAACATGGGCGCAGAGGCGTGCGTTGTTTTACGCAATGCTCAATGTCAACGCCAAAATCTTGTTGGAGTTTACGATCTTCTTGCGTCAGACCGGGCACAAACCGAAAGTCCTTGAATGTCGGACCCAAAAACATACCTACCAATGGTACGCCACGGTATTACTACCTTAGTATTTACTAACGTATTTACTTCATCACATAACCACGTTAACGTAAGATAGATCCATACATTCAAACTCAGAATATATACGAAATTCTATTTATGCACATTTTTTGCGGAAGAGTGTGAGTAATAAATTTAGAAAGCCTAAAAAGCACAAACACGGTCGGCGCTCACAACTTGAGCCAGCGCCAGGCCCGCGGGCTTTCGCAGGCTTAGAAATTCGGACCGCGCCGCAGGGCCGCTCGGGTACCCGGGCCCGCACACACTTCTGCCTGGCCGCCTCCAAGATCAATGCATTCATCCAGTAAAAACGCACACTTCGATAGACTTTTGGAACCATGTCAGGCGCCAGAACGGAAAGCTTCTCTGATATAGCGTCTTTCAGGCACAACAGGGTTGCGTTTGTATACTTTCTCCTTCAATACTCCACACACAAAAAAGTCTGGAGGGTTTACATCAGGAGAACGAGCAGGCTATTTAAACTAACTTTGCCGGACTATTGTGATAATGACAGGAGATATCAGCTATCAAAGCATCACAAGATGTCGTCGGTGGTCTTCCTTTCGGTGTAAGTCAGCTACGGAACCTGTTAGATAAAACATTTTATTAATTGAAGCAATAGTTTTATGATATGGTGATTGTGAAGACGAATGCGGACCATTGTAAGACGAAGGATTATTGTGTAACAACTTCACGGCTATTTGCTTAACTGAATACAGGCTTACTACAGTTATTCGGTTAACCATATCAAGTCTAGTATCAGAGATTTTGTTATGCCGATCAACTGTGACAAACTCTACTGGTCCGCTGGAAGCCATGCTACAGCTACAACAACACTACTTAACGGTAGCGGAAATGAGAACTCCAGCAGCGAGTCCAAGTCCGTCGTCCTTATTATCTTCCACAAGCACAACAACATGACACATTGCACCACCAACATCACCAGCAGCAGCAAAACCACTCATCTTCATCACCATACATAAGGAGCTCATACCCAGTTGGACTTAATAATCTCACCGTGAACGGTTGGACTACTGGGCAACATGAAGCCTGCAACAGCCGCCGTCCTGCCATCAATGCCATCCATCGCCAACGGTATGGTTTCAGGATCAATGATGGCCGGCTACGGAGCAGCATCATCATATGTTGGACCAAATTCTTCAGCATATCCGCCGACAATCTTTGGATCGACAAGTCCAATGGATATGAAACCTTCATCGTCGTCGCCTTCTTCTTCTCTATTCCCGGGCAGTTCGGGCACTATCGCCTATCAACAACAGCTTTATCCGACGATAGTCATTGCAACAGCGGTTCTCAGGCATCGAGATATGCAGCAACACATTTAGTCAGCACTCACTAAATATGATGATTCTGTCGGTACTTCCTGGCTCAATTCAGCAGCAGTGAGCAACAGCAGCAGCGTACATGACCGGTCATCAAAGTCATCACAGTGGTGGTGGCGGCAATCGTAGCCACAACGATTTTAGCTCGGTTGGTAATGCAGCTGGAGCCAGCAGTGGATTTCCATCGTTACCACCGGGGTATTACCATAGTGCTGCGTATCATAATATGGCACAGATACGGCAGCCACACGCAATGGTACGCATCAATGGCAGTGTATAGATGAATATAATGCTGCTGCAGCTGCGGCGGCAGTATTGTCCCATCACTTCGGTGGACATAATGGATTTTTGCACCATTATTCGACAGCTCCACCTCCGTTATGACTTTATTAAAATTGTTGGTGTTAGTCGATTGATTGATTGATACCTATCAATTTTGTCGGGGTACCGCATCAAGGTACAAATATTCTCCCGCGCCTCTACAAGGATATTTGATAAGCTGAAAATCACATTGCAAGGATTATTTAGCTTAAGCCTTTCGATGAATGTTTGAGGCCAATGCGTAGTCTCTTCCGGTGTTTTTCACCGTCAACACTGCGCATTCACGTCATGATTTTGCGATTTATATTGCGCCATATGTCGCGGGTTTAAATTATAAAGTGTTGTACCTACTGGCCAACCGACCACTTCTTGGATGTTTGCGTACGCAAAGCAGCTACAGTTTGCCATTTCAAAATATTTTTTTGATATCTTACTTTTTCCGCATTGCTTGATTGATGGCTTCTCACGAGTTTTCTTCTGATTAAATCCATAATTTCTACCTATGCGATCTTATATCTGAATATTTATATTTGTTTAGAAAATTTCATATTGGGTTTATTATTACTGTGATTGGCAAGAGTTTAGATTCTGGATGCTATCATACTCCCACAACTGTCACTACAGCACTATTCTGCATCAACGTGGAAAGTGAAAAATCAGTTAAATGGTATCGGAACACGTACACCTTGATGGTTTTTTCTACTGGTTCTACTTACTCAGGCGTTAGTTCTTCTCAAGGTTGCAATAGAAAAATATAGTTATACAGGGCACGTACTACCCTCAGCATCGTCTCGAAATCAAATTACGAAATCTGGTCGTGGTCTAAAATAAATACCGTGGCTCTTCATATTGACGGATCTGGAGGGGCATCTGAACAGCTCTAGGTTTCCCTTATAGTTGACCAATTAGGTGGGTCGTTGAAAATATTAACAAAAATTTTGAATAATTTGTTTCGTTATGCTTTTGGAACACGAGTGATCGCCCAGGTGTTAGGTTATTTTTTTCCAACTAATTCAATTTTGAATTTCAGAAATCTAACTATTGATTTTGTTCATTAAATCTACCTCAACTCGGTTTGCGCATTTCTTAAAACCAGTATTTTGGGTTTGGTATTATGTGACACTGTATGGGATTGTAAGCCTTAAAGCTCGTTAAAGTTTGGGTCAATTCGGACGCTTGAATATTTTTACATTTAAAAAATCTGGCAACTTTTGGAAATTGGAATTTGAATTATTATAAATTTAGTTTGGGTCGGATTTCGGACGCTCGAGAATTGATTTTACATTTGAAACTGGCAACTTTTGGGTCCGTTCGGTTCATGTTTAGTTTGGTCCACATTTTGGGAGCTTTAATCGCTTTTACATTTGAAAACCCGGCAACTTTTGGAAATTGAAATTTGAATTATAAATTTAAAGTTTGGGTTACTTTTTAAGCTTGAATTTTACGTTTGAACTGGCAACTTTTGGAAATTGAAATTTTGAAATTATTATAAATTTAGTTTGGGTCTACATTTTGAGCTCTCAATTGTTTTTACATTTGAAGAAACTGGCAACTTTTGGCAAATTGAAATTTGTATCACTATAAAATTCAGTTTGGGTCACATTTTTTTTGAAGCTTGAACTTTACATTTGAAAAACCCTGCAACTTTTGGAAATTGAAATTTGAATTATTAAATTTAAGTCGGGTTACATTTCGAAGCTTTAATCGAAATTTTTACATTTGAAAAACCCTGGAATCATCGAAATTTGAAATTTGAATTATTATAAATTTAGTTTGGGTCAGGTTGAATTGTTTTTACATTGAAAAAACCTGGTAGTTTTTGGAAATTGAAATTTGAATTATTATAAATTTAGTTTGGGTCACAATTATAAAGCTTCCATGTTCTTATAAAAATTAACAAAATAGATCGCATAGCTAGTGTTTGGAATAATTACCAAAACATGCATCATGCATACTATATAGTTCGCTCAGAATTTTGAAAAACAATCGAGGTATATCGCTAAATTCTTTTCTATAGTGTCGGATAAGGTCTACCCATTGATTTGTATGTATACATTTTAGCCTGCTCGGATGTAGAATTTTGTGTTTTAGGTTATAGACGGCTATGAAATTGAGGTATATACAGTCAAGTAAAGCTATTAACCCATCGGTCTCAACGCTGCATCTTGTAACAAGTATATTTAACTCAGAAAATTTAAATTGTTAATTAATACACAATAAGTTATATTTATATTGTTAGTTAATAATACTGTTACATACCCACAAATGTGCAATTGAAGAGATTGACAAACGAATACACAGTCGACAAAAAACCAGATCAATTTAACGAGATGAATTTATCAAAATAATTACGTAAATCAAAGCAGCAGACTATATTTATAATAATTCAAATTTCAATTTCCAAAAGTTGCCAGGGTTTTTCAAATGTAAAAACAATTAAAGCTTCAAAAATGTGACCCAAACTAAATTTATAATAATTCAAATTTCAATTTCCAAAAGTTGCCAGGGTGTTTCAAATGTAAAAACAATTCAAGCTTCAAAAATGTGACCCAAACTAAATTTATAATAATTCAAATTTCAATTTCCAAAAGTTGCCAGGGTTTTTCAAATGTAAAAACAATTCAAGCTTCAAAAATGTGACCCAAACTAAATTTATAATAATTCAAATTTCAATTTCCAAAAGTTGCCAGGGTTTTTCAAATGTAAAAACAATTCAAGCTTCAAAAATGTGACCCAAACTAAATTTATAATAATTCAAATTTCAATTTCCAATAGTTGCCAGGGTTTTTCAAATGTAAAAACAATTAAAGCTTCAAAAATGTGACCCAAACTAAATTTATAATAATTCAAATTTCAATTTCCAAAAGTTGCCAGGGTTTTTCAAATGTAAAAACAATTCAAGCTTCAAAAATGTGACCCAAACTAAATTTATAATAATTCAAATTTCAATTTCCAAAAGTTGCCAGGGTTTCTCAAATGTAAAAACAATTCAAGCTTCAAAAATGTGACCCAAACTAAATTTATAATAATTCAAATTTCAATTTCCAAAAGTTGCCAGGGTTTTTCAAACGTAAAAACAATTCAAGCTTCAAAAATGTGACCCAAACTAAATTTATAATAATTCAAATTTCAATTTCCAAAAGTTGCCAGGGTTTTTCAAATGTAAAAACAATTAAAGCTTCCAAAATGTGACCCAAACTAAATTTATAAAAATTCAAATTCCAATTCCCAAAAGTTGCCAGGATTTTTCAAATGTAAAATCAATTCAAGCGTCAAAAATGCGACCCAAACTAAATTTATAATAATTCAAATTCCAATTTCCAAAAGTTGCCAGGATTTTTTAAATGTAAAAATAATTCAAGCGTCAAAAATGTGACCCAAACTTTAACGAGCTTTAAGGCTTACGAATCCCATACAGTGTCACATAATACCAATTCCGAAATACTGGTTTTAAGAAATGCGCAAACCGGTGTAGAGTAGATTTAATGAACAAAATCAATAGTTAGATTTCTGAAATTCAAAATTGAATTAGTTGGAAAAAAATAACCTAACACCTGGGCGATCACTCGTGTTCCAAACATAGTCCAACAAATTATTCAAATTTTTTGTTAATATTTTCAACGACCCACCTAATTGGTCAACTATAAGGGAAACCTAGAGCTGTCTCGATGCCCTCCAGATCCGTCAATATGAAGAGCCACGGTATTTGTTCAACCACGACCAGATTTCGTAATTTGATTTCGAGAACGATGCTGAGAAGGGTCGTACGTGCCCTGTATAACTATATTTTTACTATTGCAACCTTGAGAAGAACTAACGCCTGAGTAAGTAGAACCAGTAGGAAAAACCATCAAGGTGTACGTGTTCCGATACCATTTAACTGATTTCGCTTCACATTGATGCAGAATAGTGCTGTAGTAAACAAGTTGTGGGAGTATGATAGCATCCAGAATCTAAACTCTTTCCAATAACAGTAATAATAAACCCAATATGAAATTTTCTAAACAAATATAAATATTCAGATATAAGATCGCATAGGTAGAAATTATGGATTTAATCAGAAGAAAACTCGTGAGAAGCCATCAATCAAGCAATGCGAAAGAGTTAATATCAAAAAAAATATTTTGAAATGGCAAACTGTAGCTGCTTTGCGTTGCGCAAACATCCAAGAAGTGGTCGGTTGGCCAGTAGGTACAACACTTATAATTTAAACCCGCGACATATGGCGCAATATAAATCGCAAAATCATGACGTGAATGCGCAGTGTTGACGGTGAAAAACACGAAGAAGCTAGCATTGGCCTCGAACGTTCATCGAAAGGCTTAGGCTAAATAATCCTTGCAATGTGATTTTCAGCTTATCAGAATGTATTTGTAGGAGCACAGGAGGAATTTTTGTACCTTGATGCGGTACCCCGACAAAATTGATAGGTATCAATCAATCAATCGACTAACACCAACAATTTTTAATAAAGTCATAACGGAGGTGGAGCTGTCGAATAATGGTGCAAAAATCCATTATGTCCACCGAAGTAATAGGACGATGCTGCCGCCGCAGCTGCAGCAGCATTATGCTGGTGCTGTACACTGCCGTGATGCGTACCATACGTGGCTGCATTGTGTGCTGCCATATTATGATACGCAGCACTATGGTGATACCCCGGTGGTAACGATGGAAATCCACTGCTGGCTCCAGCTGCATTACCAACCGAGCTAAAATCGTTGTGGCTACCATTGCCACCACCACCACTGTGATGACTTTGATGACCGGTCATGTACGCTGCTGCTGCTGCAGCTGCTGCTGAATTAGAGCCAGGAAGTACCGACGAATACATCATATTTAGTGAGTGCTGACTAAATGCTGCTGCATCTGTCGATGCCTGAGAACCGCTGTTGCGATGACTACTCGTCGGATAAAGCTGTTGTTGATAGGCGATAGTGCCCGAACTGCCCGGGAATAGAGAAGAAGAAGACGACGACGATGAAGGTTTCATATCCATTGGACTTGTCGATCCAAAGATTGTCGGCGGATATGCTGAAGAATTTGGTCCAACATATGATGATGCTGCTCCGTAGCCGGCCATCATTGATCCTGAAACCATACCGTTGGCGATGGATGGCATTGATGGCAGGACGGCGGCTGTTGCAGGCTTCATGTCTTGCCCAGTAGTCCAACCGTTCACGGTGAGATTATTAAGTCCAACTGGGTATGAGCTCCTTATGTATGGTGATGAAGATGAGTGGTTTTGCTGCTGCTGCTGGTGATGTTGGTGGTGCAATGTGTCATGTTGTTGTGCTTGTGGAAGATGAGATAAGGACGACGGACTTGGACTCGCTGCTTCAGAGTTCTCATTTCCGCTACCGTTAAGATGATGTTGTTGTAGCTGTAGCATGGCTTCCAGCGGACCAGTAGAGTTTGTCACAGTTAAAGCTGTTGAAGGGCCGTTGCTATCGAGACCTGCACTTCCAGCACTAGTACTACAGCTGTCAGTTGTGTGCAGTCCATGAACTACACTAGATGATGCTGTGGCGGCGTTATTCGAGCTATTTATCGAGCCTAAGCCAGTTGTAGAATCGATATTAGATGAGATAGTAGAGATGTGTGTCGGCGACGAATTTGGCTCTATTGCTACATTCCCGGCTACACCGGATAGCGCCACAGCCGAGCCCAGCGTCGACGACGAAGGTCCTAAATGCGAGCCAGGAGGCGGATTAGCCAACTGTGACAACGGTCCAAGTAACGGATGACCGCCAAGTCCAGCTGCCGATGACGTTGTGGATTTTTGGTCTACGAGATCATTGTTAACTCCACCACCACCACCGCTACCGTGGTGCCTCCTATGCCGACGATTTTCGCCTACAATCATTGCAGCTTCATCGTCATCATCATCATCATCGTCGTCATCGTCATCAACTTCAGCGCCACCTAAATCCGAGTCTCCACATCCGATTGCACTCGGACTTGTGTCCTCATCGCCACCACCACAACTGCCTCCCATCATCATGGCGTTGGTTGTATTTCCACCGCCACCGGAAGGGTTTGCGTTGTTCCCATGTGACGATGACGACGAATGCTTCATCACTTTTTTGTATTTGGAACGACGATTTTGGAACCATATTTTGACCTAAAACAATATATAATTATATAAAAATATACTAATAGAATATATTATATAAAATAGTTATTTTAACGCCGCACCATTTCAATTATTTTTACATGTTTTTGATGACTGAGCTGTGCGATGGGCTTATTATAACAATAAACATTGTGTAGGTATTTGAATTAATATTGCAATATTCACTAGAGTATAAATATATATGAGAGTGATTGTGTTAAACGATTCACTCTTTTGAGCTAACCCGTATGCCGTTCATTCTTGAGCAAATTTTTTGTCGCAACGGCGTATTGAACGTAGATTAAGCATTTTCTAAGCCTCCACCACTGGCCGCTAAGCTGTTTAGCTCCTGGTCCTCGGTTAATTAAGGAAGTTTAAGATTCCTTGTTGATTTTGAAGACAAAATATTTTTGCTTCTGTTCTATTGCGTAGCAGACACGTTTCTGTATCGGTCAGCATTAGATACTCAGATTTAAGATAAAATATTAATTTTGATTAGAATACGTCGACTGAGATAGAAAACTAACCCAAAGCCTTGTAATTTGAGCTAAACGCTCCATCTCTAGCTACTCAGATATTTAATCGGCCGACATTTCTTGTAGATATCCTAGAATTATGACACAAAATGCCTGAGTGCCGAATGGTTCGTGGCATAATATAGATATAGAACAAAGTACAGCGCCTGTTTTTCTATCAGCCGTCATAGCGCTAACGGCTGGTCATCACTTTGACCGAGACTGTTGTTGGACTGCGTCAGCCCTGGTACCGGATCACAAGGGTCTGTGTATACACATGATTATCGCATTGACCGTGTTAGCATTTGATCCGAATCGGCGCTTGAACCAGGTCTTCGCCTGTACTAAATCACCCGGGTGAGCGCTAACGCCTGGTCGATCACTTTGACCGAGACTGTTTTTGGACTGGGTCAGCCCTGGTACCGGATCACAAGTGTCTGTGTATACACATGATTATCGGATTGACCGTGTTAGCATTTGATCCGTATCGGCGCTTGAATCCCTGGGTGAACGCCAAAGCCGGGTCAATACTTTGACCGGTCACTTTTGTGTCGAGTCACAAATCTGTTTCACTCCTGGCATTTAGGTGCAATAATTAATATGCTCACGCATGACGCACATCTTCATGTGTCATATTTTTGGTCAACACATGATATATAATTGATATAGTTCTTATCCTTTGAAGTTCTGTATTTACGATCGAACTACTAGATATATAAAGTTGTGATATATCTAGCTGATGAACCTGGCCCTAAGACGAACATATATGCCCTCCCTCAGTAAACTTCGTTGTTGTTGATGATGAATAATTTCTAACAGTGTTCGTCCCCCCAATCATACATGGGCGAGCTCCGAAGTCCTAGCGGGATTAGCGGGTGCGACGGGCAGGAGCGAGGGGGGATTCGTCCCTCCAATCATACATGGGCGAGCTCCGAAGTCCTAGCGGGATTAGCGGGTGCGACGAGCGGGAGCGAGGGAGGGATTCGTCGGCTAGGGTATGTTGAAAAAATGTTGACGGGCCTACTCACCACCGCAGATCCATTTTGCTTTTTTGTCAATTTTAGCCCTATTTTTGCCACTTTTCAATCGAATTTTTGTTTTATTTTCGCCAGAATTTTCCGTGAAGGTTTGATGTCCGCAGGGGGTGCGGAGTCTTAAGGGGGATCAGGCTACATGACAGGAGAGATCGGCTCTATTCTTGAATATGTATACAGCAAACGCAACTATTGATAAACATAAATATAAAAAAGCCAAGGAGTGTCTACGTATATGCACTATAAATATCTATACACATATATCTTGTAAAATGGATTTTCAGCTTTGCTTTGAAGCCAAACCGTGTCACACAGAACTGCATCCGTTGAGGTTCTTTATACTCCGGCTTGGCACGCAACATCTGACTGCTAATGCTACTAAATGAGATATCAGCACTCTTACACCCCCCTTGAATATTACTTGGGCACCATGCAATTTTTCAATAATTATGTCCAATACCGTATGGTATAGTAAGTAATCACAATGCTGGGGTTCAGCACGAGGGCGGCTCCCCTCAGGTTTCGAGAAAAATAGGCCACCGAAAGACGGCCTTCCGAAATTTCAGGTAGCTTCCCCCCACATTTGACCGGCGTACGGCGCTCCTGATTGCATGTATGAATAAGGCGCCACCTTTCACTCGGGTCGGAAGTGAATATAATTACTGTTTCTGTTCACCATCGAGGCCAATATAACCTTTAGGGGCGGAAATGAAATGCATTCTGTGCGGTTCTCGATATACTAAGCCTTAGTCTTAGCCTAAGCTAAGGTTTCTATATAAGCCATATACTAAGCCTAAGCCTAAGTCGGGAGCTGCTGCCCCCCGAACCCCCAGCTCTAAGCTGTTCTTTTTCCCAACATTATAACGTCCAGCCTCTTAAGGTGACATTGGCCACCATCGACATCCTCCATTTACATTAATATACCATCTACATCTACATCGATATGCTCGAAATCCATCCTGCCAGTTTAAATTTTTTTTCACAAAAAACATGTACTACTTCCACATGCTTGATGTCCATCCTGACAATTTTCAATGTGTTTTTTCAAATATATGTACCTAGCCGCTACTTCGACATCCATCCTGCCAGTTTAAAATTTTTTTTTCAAAAAAATATTTACATAACCGCTACTTTATAAAATACATATCACACAGTGTCAAATTTGACGCATTCGCTGGACATCTGTTCTTCGGCAATACCGTTTTTGAACGTCCGTTCCAAAATAGATAATATACTTCTATATTTTCTGTCATCTTGATATCCATATAACAAAGAGTGCATTATAGGGAAGAGTATAACACTTCCCTGCACTCACATGTAAACCCGTGTTTGATAACATACTCTTCGCTAATGCACTCTTGATATAACGAATGTAACCAACCCTAACTGTATACAACAAATTTACATGCATAGATTTATCATAAACATTATATATTGGATGTTGTTCATACATGGAAAACATGAAATATATATATACTATAGGTATTGAATATTTTGATATTATATATTATATATATATAAATGTGTTTTAACATAATTTATCAATAAATATCGCTTGAAGAGATCCGACACTGATGAGGGGGTAATTCCCTACCTACCTTCCTATGGCATGAATGATATATTTATTCCATACTAATATATGCTAGATTGTACTATATATTTTAATGTAATACAAATACAATACAAATTTTGTTCATTTCCTAATATACATATGAGACTTTACATTTACTGCAGTGTACCGTTTCTGAAGCGCGTTCATACGGCTTGAGAATGAATGTCCATTAAACGCCGTCTGTAAAGCATGCTTACTAACGTTGGCAGAACACTGGCAGACATTGCATGATAAATACAGTAAAGGAGATGAATATATACAGACAGAAGAGTGGCTAAGTCCACATCTCTTGCATTTGCCTAGTATACATATGAGACTTTACATTTACTGCAGTGCACCGTTTCTGAAACGCGTTCATACGGCTTGAGAATGAATGTCCATTAAACGCCGTCTGTAAAGCATGCTTACTAACGTTGGCAGAACACTGGCAGACATTGCATGATAAATACAGTAAAGGAGATGAATATATACAGACAGAAGAGTGGCTAAGTCCACATCTCTTGCATTTGCCTAGTATACATATGAGACTTTACATTTACTGCAGTGCACCGTTTCTGAAACGCGTTCATACGGCTTGAGAATGAATGTCCATTAAACGCCGTCTGTAAAGCACGCTTACTAACGTTGGCAGAACACTGGCACACACTGTATGATAAATACAGTAAAGGAGATGAATATATACAGACAGAAGAGTGGCTAAGTCCACATCTCTTGCATCTGCCTAGATTTCTGTCATATTTCATGAATGACTTTAGAACAATCTGTTTGAGTAACGTTCGAAAGTTTTCGTATTTGGTATTTAATTACTGGTTCAGTGCCAACATATTCAGGCAAAATATTCCAATCATTTATACTTTTGGATACAAAGCTTTGGCTCAATCCATTTAGCTTAGCTTTAAGTTTTCTAAGCTTCATCGGATGTCCCCTTGTACAGTTTAT
>JASANE010001565.1:0-26165 GCA_030248225.1 Trileptium ribeirensis
AGCCATATAAGAAAAATCCAATTTTGGGGCCCTGAAATGCCGTTGCAGCCCAATTGCAAATACACAGCAGAGAAGGGTCCGTAGGTAGTCAAAATGGCACTCACAAAGCCACTAGAGTGCCCGATTTTGAACAAGTTTACATTTTAACGGACCTCATCCCACTTTAGGCGAGCCAGATACGAAAAATCGAATTTTTAAGAAACCGGAAAAGTTATTAGCCCAATTTTAGACATTTAGGAAGGTCCGTGGGTAGTCAAAATGGTGCTCACAAAGTCAGTGGAGTGACCAATTTGATCCAGTTTACTTTTTAACGTACCTTCATCGGACTTTTCGCGAGCCAGATACAAAAAATAGAATTTTTTGGCCCCCGGACTCCCACTTTCCGTAAAGTATATATTTACAGCAATTTTAAGGGCTCTATGGCGGTCCGTAGGTAGTCAAAATGGTGCTCACAAAGTCATTGGAGTGCCGAGCTTGATTAAGTTTACTTTTTAAGGTACCTTCATCGAACTTTTCGCGAGCCAGATACAAAAAATCGAATTTTTTGGCCCCCGGAAAAGTCATCAGCCTAATTTTGTGGGTATAGGAAGGTCCACAAGTAGTCAAATGGTTCTCACAAAGGTCACTAGAGTGCCCGATTTTGAACAAGTTTACTTTTTACATGGACCCATCCCACTTTCGGCGAGCCAGATACGAAAAATCGTATTTTTACGCAACCAGGAAAATCATTAGCCCAATATTAGAGGTATATATAGGAAGGTCCGTACGTACTCAAAATGGTGATCACGGAGTCACTAGAGTGCCCAATTTGATGAAGTTTACTTTTTAACGTACCTAAATCGAACTTTGGGCGAGTCAGATATGAAAAATCGAACGTTGGACTCCCAGTAAAGTATATATTTAGACCAATTTTAGGGATTCTATGACGGTCCGTAGGTAGTCAAAATGGTGCTCACAAAGTCATTGGAGTGACCAATTTGATCAAGTTTACTTTTTAACGTACCTTCATCGGACCTTGGGCGAGTCAGATATGAAAAATCGAAAGTTGGGCTCCCAAAGTAAATGCCGTTAGCCCAATTTTAAAGATATATGACGGTCAGTAGGTAGTCAAAATGGTGCTCACAAAGTCATTGGAGTGCCCAATTTGATCAAGTTTACTTTTTAACGTACCTTAATCGGACTTTGGGCGAGCCAGATACAAAAAATCGAATTTTTGGGCCCCCGGAAAAGTCATCAGCCTAATTTTATGGCTATAGGAAGGTCCGCACGTAATCAACATGGTTGTCACAAAGGTCACTAGAATGCCCAATTTGACCAAGTTTACTTTATAACAGACATAAATTGCACTTTCGTTGAGCCAGATATGAAAAATCGAATTTTGGCCCACAAGGAAAATCATAAGCCTAATTTTATCATAGAAAGGTCCATACGTATTCAAAATGGTGTTCACAAAGACATTGGAGTGCCCAATTTGATCAAGTTTACTTTTTACGTACCTTCATAGGACTTTGGGCGAGTCAGATACAAAAACCGAAAGTTGGATTCCCGGAAACACAGTTAGCCCAATTTTAGAGGGTTCGTATGGGTAGTAGGTAAAATGGTTCTCACAAAGTCATTGGAGTGCCCGATTTGATCAAGTTTACTTTTTAACGTACCTTCATCGGACTTTGGGCGAGTCAGATACGAAAAATCGAAAGTTGGACTCCCGGTAAGTATATATTTAGGCCAATTTTAGGAGTTTATGACGGTGCGTAGGTAGTCAAAATAATTCTCACAAAGTCATTGGAGTGCCCAATTTGATCAAGTTTACTTTTTAACGTACCTTAATCGGACTTTGGGCGAGCCAGATACAAAAAATCGAATTTTTTGGCCCCCGGAAAAGTCATCAGCCTAATTTTGTGGGTATAGGAAGGTCCACAAGTAGTCAAATGGTTCTCACAAAGGTCACTAGAGTGCCCAATTTGAACAAGTTTACTTTATAGCAGACATAAATTGCACTTTCGTTGAGCCAGATATGAAAAATCGAATTTTGGCCCCCAAGGAAAATCATAAGCCTAATTTTATGATAGAAAGGTCCATACGTATTCAAAATGGTTCTCACAAAGACATTGGAGTGCCCAATTTGATCAAGTTTACTTTTTACGTACCTTCATAGGACTTTGGGCGAGTCAGATACAAAAACCGAAAGTTGGATTCCCGGTATAGTATATATTTAGACCAATTTTAGGGGTTCTATGACGGTCCATAGGTAGTCAAAATAATTCTCACAAAGTCATTGGAGTGCCCGATTTGATCAAGTTTACTTTTTTACTAACCAGACCTACCTTCAATCGGACTTTGCGGGCAAGCCAGATCACAATGACCACAAAAAAAAAAAAAAAAAAAAAAAAAAAAAAAAAAAAAAAAAAAAAAAAGCTAGAGTGCCCGAAAATAAAATTTTTGGACCCATCCAGACTTTCGGCTAGTAGTAATATTTAGGCCAATTTTAGGAGTTTATGACGGTGCGTAGGTAGTCAAAATAATTCTCACAAAGTCATTGGAGTGCCCAATTTGATCAAGTTTACTTTTTAACGTATATACCTACATCGGACTTTGGGCGAGCCAGATGCAAAAAAAATCGAGTTTTTGGGCCCCCGGAAAAGTCAGCTGCCCAATTTTAGGGGTATAGGAAGGTCCGTACGTAGTCAAAGTGGTGCTCACAAACTCACTAGGGTACCCAATTTGACTAAGTTTACATTTTGATGGACACATTGCACTTTCGTTGATCCAGATATGAAAAATCGAATTTTTGGGCCCAAAAGGAAAAGTCATAAGCCTAATTTTAGGGGTCATAGAAAGGTCTAGGTAGTCAAAATGGTGCTCACAAAGACATTAGAGTGCCCGATTTGAAAAAGTTTACATTTTTATGTACCTTAGTTGGACTTTGGGCGAGTCAGATACAAAAACTCCATATTTGGATCCTTCGGAGAAGTCATTAGACCAATTTTAGGGGTTCTATGACGGTCCATAGGTAGTCAAAATAATTCTCACAAAGTCATTGGAGTGCCCGATTTGATCAAGTTTACTTTTTAACGTACCTTCATCGGACTTTGGGCGAGTCAGATACGAAAAATCGAAAGTTGGACTCCCGGAAGATACCGTTAGCCCAATTGTAAAGATATATAAGGGTGCGTAGGTAGTCAAAATAGTACTCACAAAGCCACTAGAGTGCCCGATTTTGATCAAGTTTACATTTTCATGTACCCATCGACTTTAGTCGAGCCAGATACAAAAAATCGAATTTTTAAGCCCCCGGAAAAGTCATCAGCCCAATTTTAGACAAATAGGAGGGTCCGCAGGTAGTCAAAATGGTGCTCGCAAAGTCACTAAAGTGCCCAATTTGATCAAGTTTACTTTTTAACGTACCTAAATCGCACTTTCGGCGAGCCAGATACGAAAAATCGAATTTTGGGCTCCCAAAAAAGCCATTAGCCCAATTTTAGAGATAATAGGAGGGTCCATAGGGTAGTTAAAATGGTTCTCACAAAGTCATTAGAGTGGCCAATTTGGCCAAGTTTACTTTTTAACGGTACCTTAATCGTACTTTGGGCGAGCCAGATAAGAAAAATCGAATTTTGGGCACCCGAAATGCCGTTAGCCCAACTGTAGGGATACAGGAGGGTCCGAGGGTAGTCAAAATGGTGCTCACAAAGTCACTAGAATGCCAATTTGATCAAGTTTACATTTTGATGGACCCATCGCAATTTGGGCGAGCCAGTTACAAAAATAGAATTTTTGGGCCCGGAAAAGTACTAGCCCAATTTTAGGGGTATGGGAAGGTCGGTAGTCAAGCTGGTGCTCACAAAGCAACTAGAGCGCCTGACTTGAACAAGTTTACATTTTAATGGACCTAAGTCGCATTTTGGTCGAGTCAGATACCAAAACTCCATTTTTGGTCCTTCGGAGAAGTCATTAGCCCCATATTAGGTGTATAGGAAGGTCCGTAGATAGTTAAAATGGTGCTCACAAAGTCACTAGAGTGCCGATTTGGTCAAGTTTACTTTTTGACAAACCTAAATTGTACTTTCGACAAGCCAGATAAGAAAAATCGAATTTTGGGCCCCCGAAATGCCGTTAGCCCAATTGCAAAGATACAGAAGGGTCCGTAGGTAGTCAAAATGGTACTCACAAAGCCACTAGAGTGCCCGATTTTGAACAAGTTTACATTTTCATGGACCCATCCCACTTTAGGCGAGCTAAATACGAAAAATCGAATTTTTAAGAAACCGGAAAAGTTATTAGCCCAAACTTAGACAAATAGGAGGGTCCGTAGGTAGTTAAAATGGTGCTCGCAAAGTCACTAGAGTGCCAATTTGGTCAAGTTTACTTTTTGACAGACCTAAATTGTACTTTCGGCAAGCCAGATAACAAAAATAAAATTTTGGGCCCCCGAAATGCCGTTAGCCCAATTGTAGGGATATAGGAAGATCCGTAGGTAGTCAAAATGGTACTAACAAAGCCACTGGAGTGCCCGATTTTGAACAAGTTTACATTTCGATGGACCCATCGCACTTTGGGCGAGCCAGTTACGAAAAAAGAATTTTTGGGCCCGGAAAAGTCACTAGCCCAAGTTTAGGGGTATAGGAAGTTTGGTAGTCAAACTGGTGCTCACAAAGCTACTAGAGCGCCTGATTTGAACAAGTTTACTTTTTAATAGACCTAAGTCGCATTTTGGTCGAGTCAGATACCAAAACTCCATTTTTGGTCCTTCGGAGAAGTCATTAGCCCCATATTAGGTGTATAGGAAGGTCCGTAGGTAGTTAAAATGGTGCTCACAAAGTCACTAGAGTGGCAATTTGGTCAAGTTTACTTTTGACGGACCTTAATCGTACTTTCGGCATGCCAGATAAGAAAAATCAAATTTTTGGGCATCCGAAATGCCGCTAGCCCAATTGTAAAGACACAAAAGGGTCCGTAGGTAGTCAAAATGGTGCTCACAAAGTCACTAGAATGCCAATTTGATCAAGTTTACTTTTTAACGGCCGTGCATCGCACTTTGGGCAAAAGGAAACGAAAAATCGAATTTTTGGGTTCTTGGAAGTCATTAACTCCCAATCTTAGGTGTATAGAAAGGTCCGTAGATAATCAAAATGGTGCTAACATGGTCATTAGAGTGCCAATTTGGTCAAGTTTACTTTTTGACGGACCTAAATCGTACCTTCGGCAAGCCAGATAAGAAAAATCAAATTTTTGGGACCCCGAAATGACGTTAGCCCAATAGGGATACAGGAGGGAAATGGTGCTCACAAAGTCACTAGAGTACAAATTTGATCAAGTTTACTTTTTGACGGACGTAAATCGCACTTTGGGTAAAAAGGAAACGAAAAATCGGATTCTTGGGCCCTCGGAAGTCATCAATCCAATGTTAGGTGTAAAGAATGGTGAAACTTAGATAATGCAGCTCAAAGGCAACGAACTTGTAAGTTTGCGCTAAAAATTCGGTCTAAATACCTAAATCCGGACAAAATCATAAATCGCAACCACCTAGCTAAGAATATTGGACTTAAAATTTTTTAAGGAATTGTCCACATTGCACAAATACACCATTTTCAAAGTGTATCTAAACCCTCAATTTTCAAAATATTTCAATCAAATTTTAACGTACCCTTCAGACAAATATGAAAAATTTTATCGTATCAAATTTTTGATTTTTCCTGGTGCGCGAGATATATTAACTCAAAGTCCATAAATCGTGAAAAATCACCATAATCGGTCCGAAATGCCAAGAAACGCGTAAGGTCATGTTGAAAACGAGAATAATTTCCCACTTTTAATGTTAGAATAAAAATTATTTTTATTTGATCATATACATATAGCTAACAAAAATATTTTAGTTGGCAGACAAAATTTTAGTTCAAGCAAAAAATAAGATCAGAAAACAAAAAATGTGCACCTCCAAAAAATTCCCAACTTTTTGCCGAAAATGGGCCAAATTTGGCCGGTTTCTCGGCCAAAACTTCAGCCAGAGGTAATATATCTTAGGTCTGTAAAGTTTATGCACCATTACTGTTTCGAGATACTTCGATTGGTATCAAATTTGGCACCGCCAGACAATACCGTTGACAAGTTAGTGATTGGTGGAAAAGGGAAATCTAGATATCCGAAATCGACAGTTTACCGGTATCTCAGGAACCGCTGACCGGATCCGGTCATAATGAGCATTGTTCGAGTCGTTTTCACGAGACATGTCGACTGATACCAAAATTACACATGTAAACCTACTTGGGTAACTAGGTCCAAAAACTATTTCTAAACCTTCAAGGGAACTACAGCGCTATTAGTGTCTTCTCCGGTAGCCTCGTCGAATCAAAAGTTCGCGGCTTGAAGAGTTTGCTTCCCGAGAAACCGCAATATTAAACATTTATCATCAAAACAGTTACGGACTCACCGACAACGAATAAATACAGCCTAGACATAGACATTAGTAAGTCAAGGGATTTGTGTGTGTACGATAGGTACCACAAGAATTGTGAACATAGAGATTTTTTGCGTGTGTAGACGATATATCCTATCTGGTATACGCATTTCTAGAATCAGATCTTGAGATTCGAAATTACTCTGAACGTTCCCTTATTTATCATTACAGAAGCACTAATAGTATATCTCACGCGAATGTGAAACGGAGCAAACGTGTTTTCACAAATTATAAGTTGTCAAAATAATAAATCATACATGTTCCAAATACACGAAAAACGCAATAAATTGCAATTGTAAGACTCCCAAATCGATTTCGGACAAATTATTCTCTCCAAGTATTTCTAGTTCCCCCGGGTAAAGGTGGGTGCCCAGTTCAACGTCCCCAGGTAATGTTTTGGTCCTGTGGAGAGGCCAGTATAACAAAAGTACCAAAAGGCAACGTTACACGACTTTGTGAGACAGAAAAACTGACTAGTAGTTTCAGAAAGCTACTTAATTATTTATACCAACTTATACGAAAATCTAAACTAATGCCCAACTATCATATACTTGTTCTCACTTAATTTTGCATTTTAGTTTATTAACCGTAATGTTTGACAATCAACAAATCCCCAACTACCTTAATCTGTCTCGCCATAGCTTGTATCTTCCGCAGAACATCATTCATATGTCGATCAAACGAATGCGATTTCAGAGTCGGTCGTTTAGAATAGTTTTCGCCCGCACCTGATACGAAATCCACAGGTCTCATATTCGTACCGTGGTCGCCACGATGCCACACCTTTTCCACTTTTTCGCGGATTTTCGCACTTACTTCCCTTGGCACCCGAGTTAGGTTCTCGAACATTTCACGTGCCATTCTCGAGTATTTGCTGCTTTTTCCAACGATTTCGTCCACCAGAGGAAGGGCTCTAGATTTTTTTCGTCCAGTTTCATCCTGACGATTAGTATGCGGATGACTTGCTGTCTGTCCTATTGTAGCTTTTTTAGCAATGTCTTCAACATCGCGTTTCGATACCGCTGTAGCGTAGTAATTATTGAAAGGCCACCCAGCCAACCCGGCTAACCAGTCTATGACTTCGCTGTGATCACGGGGCTCATGCCAACTCTGGGTTGTCCGTTCAGTTACACCGACTTTGTCTTTGTCTTTCATTATATGCTGAGTAGAATGGCGTTCACTTCGCTTTTCGCGATAGTTTGTCTGACCCGATTCATTTCCACCAGAATCATCTGTTGTTCGTTGCTGTTTGAGCACCTTCGCTTCAGTATCAGCCATTTGTCTTCGATATCGGTCTAGAAAGTTATATATTACCGTCTGCGATTCCTCCAGTGTAGCGACCCGTCGTCCGAGTAATTTGCGTATGAGATCAAGTTCGTCCAACATCGAAGCAATATGTTTCTGATACTGTTGCTGTGCTAAAGCAGCTGCGGCATGAGTGGAATTATTGACATTCGAAATGTTTGCTGATATGCCGGAGCCCGACGTTGTTGCGAAGCTAGCCGCGATTGACGAATAGCTTTTACTAGACTTCAAGCGACTATGTTGAAGTTGATATCGACGATTTTCAATCAAAATGTAGCTGAAATGACATAAAACAAAGTGAAATATAATATAAACAGCTACAAAATGCGGACAATATGAAACTAGCATCTCGCAAACGAAGATGAAACGGATCGAGTATGCTTTCATTTTATCTATCAGAGTTGTCATTAATTTATGAGACGCAGAACATTACCCATAACCAACTAAGTGACGATAGGTATTTTTTGATGAATCGGATTCGGCGACAGTTGGACTTAATCCGTAGCAAACCCTTTGAAGAAATATTGTAGTCATGGATTGTAGGTGATCATACCATAGTATTCAACATACTGAAAAACCTATATACCGGTCTATGTGCCGTGCTAGCAAAAACAAAAAATGACGACGTCCATAGATAGTAAAAGCCTTGAAACTCCATGAAAAGGAATAATATAGTCACGTTGGACTCTAGA
Organism: Trileptium ribeirensis; assembly: GCA_030248225.1. NCBI lineage: Eukaryota > Metazoa > Nematoda > Enoplea > Enoplida > Thoracostomopsidae > Trileptium > Trileptium ribeirensis. The sequence goes on from JASANE010001565.1 coordinate 8,452, forward strand.
TAACAAAACCATCATATACCGCGTGTTTGATAACTTAATGTATACACTCATTGTAAGGTCATAACATGCAATAATATGCCCAAAAATGTTGAAAAAGCGTTTTCGGCGGAGTCCAAGAACCATAATTATTTAGAAGTGGTCCGAGAAGTCCTACAAATAATGTTGTTCAGCAAAGTTCCAGATCTCGATGAGCTGATTCTCCGATAAAAAGCCTGCGTCGCGAGATATGGCCTGCGAAACACTGGTACCCGTATGGTCAGATTTGGCAAAGTATCTTTAAAACCTGTTTTTGTCCTTTTCGCCAAGAACATGACGTCGAAGATGCTCCCACTCAACTAAAATCACATCGTTACCAGTTTTGCCATCCAACACAAAAATTTTAACGAATCGAAAATTATTCACCCAAAGATGAGCCATGAGTGACAGCGACAGGCAAAAAGAAAATTTTCACTATTTTCCGCCAGCGCCCTCAGTGGCAACTGCGATTGCTCCGTTTCAATTGCGATAAACAACACTAATAAATTAACTATTCGGGAATGAGGTATAATACCAATATCTGCATAAATACCAGAATCAACAAGCCACGATTAATTCCACCGCTATGCACTTTTTATTCATCGGCAGTTTATTATTCATCCAGGCTGGTCCCCCCTGGCTGAATTTGATGGATGCATTATTTGCGTCGCCCCGGTGCCTGCTCTGCAGCCGATAGGTTACGGTTTCCACGTACTTTTCCGTTTCACAAATACAAGGCTGTTTAAAATAATCACTCCATTCGTTATTTAACACTAGTTTTCTTTTGCATGGTTGAATATAGTTTCAGATTAAAGAGCAAAAAATAAAACCGATAAAACTGGCATAGTGCGAAACATACGAAATGTATTCCACAATTCGTTCAATTTCGTCCAAAGTTTGATGGAAACTCGTTTTGGCACTGAGGATTTCAGCCATATCAGCTAACTGTCCAAGGAATGGGCTTTCGTTATAGTCGGCTCGCGGCATCCGGGAGTGATCCAAAAACTTGCGACATATTATTTCCGCCTGAAACACCATTAAATAAATAGCTCACAGAACTGCCGACGCTGAAACGAAGCGACTGTGGCTTCATTTTTAAGTTACCAAGTTCTTTAAAATGTGTTTGAGGTATATACCACCGTAACAGCTTTTGAACCCTGAACCCATTGGAAAAGCTAAAACCACATCGACCCTAAACCTATCGAAAACAACTGACGACGCAAGAAATGAAGTACATGTGCTGGTCTCTAGATAACCAAACCATACTATTCCGCCTACCGGGAAACCTTAATAAACAATTCTTGGTGTCCTGTACGCACGAAGTGACCAAAAATTGAAGACAGACTATATTCCGGAAACCGTGTTCATTGAACCAAAACCCATTAAAATGCCATAAATATGCACTGCGGCCACTAGATAACACAATCACTGTATTCAGCCTAACTAAATACCTATATATAGTCCGTTCTTGATGCTCTGCACGCAATAAATAACCAAACAAATGAAAATGAATTACATTTCGAAAATATTGTTCGTCGATTATAAAACCCTTGAAACGCCATGAAAAGATGTAATATATCAGGTTAGATTATAGATAGCAAAACCATCGTATATAGCGTACTTGATAACCTACGAGACACTCACTTTAAGGTAATACAAATAATAACACGGCGAAATCTGAAAAATAGATATTTTTGGCGAAGTGTCAACGAACCATATTTACAAAAATATCGTGGTCAGCAAAGTTGTAGACTCGATCAGCTGATTTTGAAGTCTTCATTTTTCGATGAGAAGCTTGTTTCGCGAGATGGACTACGACACACTGGTTTCGTATTGATAGATTTGGCAAAGAACGCTTAAAACCTGTTTTTTATCATTTTGACCCCGAAGATGGGGTCGGAGCTTTTCGCGTTCAACTAAAGGGCACACTCTGATCACTTTAGCTATCGCATAAAAAATATTTGTCGGAATCCGTCCATCCGAAATTGAGTTATGAGTGACAGAAACAGACAAAAAAATAAATTTTTACTGTTTTCCCCCTAGCTCCCTCAGTGGAAACTTCGCTCGCTTCGTTAGCTCATTTTCAACAACTCGAGACAGACTATATCTATAAACCGGATTCATTGACCTTAAACCCATTGAAACCCCACAAATACGCATAAAATATCCAAGCTGGACTCAATTTATCATGACTCAATGACCAAGTCACTATATTAAGCTTTCTGAAAAACCTATAATATAGACCATTTTTGATGCCCTGCACGCAATACATAATCAAATAAATGAGGACGCACTACATATTTGAAATCAGGTTCGTCGACAGGAACACCGTTTTAACCACCATGAAAAGGTATAATATAGTCAAGCTGGACTCTGGATAGCAAAGGCATCATATCTACCCTGCTTGATAATCTAATAGACACTCATTGTAAGGTAAAAACAAGCAACATCACGGCGAAATTTAAAAAATTGCTATTTATGATAAAGGTTTGACGAGCCATACTTGGGCTCCCAGTGGAAAAAACTCGTGGTCAGCAAAGTTGTAGATCTCTATGAGTTGACTCAGCATCCTGATCTCCATTTTTCGATGCCAAGCCTTTGTCGCGAGATATGGGTGGCGAAACACTGGTACCTGTATGCCAGATTTGGCAAAGAACCCACAAAAGTACGTTTTTTGCCATTTTGGGCCGGAAGATGGGGTCGAATCTATTCGCGTTCAACTAAAGGACACATCGTCACCACTTTTACTATCGAACAAAAAATGACGAAATCAGTCCATCCGAAAATGTGTTATGAATGACAGCGACAGACAAAAATTAATTTTACACGACTTTCCCCCTAGCGCCCTCAGTGAAAATTCCGTTCGCTTCGCTATCGTCGTTTCAACAACAAAAAAAGTGGTAAGCTATATCACTTTATGTGGTTACTTTCGCATTTAGAAGTTCAGCCGTGGATGGGAATGAAGACGAGTAGAGAGCTGGGATGCTGCAGGTGAATGTCGCTCCGGCAAGACACCGGCGTCGTGTGTAATATAATTGAGTATATTTTCTGTTTTTGTTCCAAGTACACAATGTAATAGCCTACTTGCGCTGACACCGTATTGATATATCTATGTATAATAATTATATTACATGTACAGTACACAAAGAATAGAAACACAACGTCTTGCCGCAACCTTTAAAAATCCAGGCATCGATTACAACATTCTGTAGCTTTGCCCTACGCCAAATTCGTCGAAGCAACATAGTTCAATATTAACCGCAACTAATTGGAAACTAAAAGTGGAATTCGGGTTGCGTTTTACCGCCGGACCCGGCAACCGAGTCAGCCCGACCCGATTTTGTTTCTTTTCTAAATCACATATGTTATACAAAATCTAAGGCAAGCATATTTAAATGGAAGTCTACATAAGTTGTTTTATCACCCAACCTATTTTTATGCTGGTAGTAATAAAGTTTAATGTTACTAATTAGCACAAAAATAATTTTTGTAAATATAATAACGCGGAATGCGACTTTGTGAATACCTAATTACGATTATCTGTTCAGTAGTTTTATAAAACTGATTCACGTTGAATTTGGTAAACTTGCAGAACAGAACAGAAAATTTTTGCTTTATAATCCAACTAGAAATTAATGGCATCGAAGACAGATAAGCGCACTCTATTTCGGAAGAGGGGCGTAGCCGCAGATAGCCTACAGTAGATAAAGAAACAAATATAACGGCATTTTATGTACACAAATATAATATTCTGTTTATTACCTTATTATAAAAATATCTACACATACATAAATGGGTACTTGTACATTTTATTTTAATGTGCTTCAGCTGGCAAGGTTTGCCAATTATCTGTATTCCGTTGCACTGAAAATTCCAAACTTTACCAATAGCACTGCGCTTCTGAGTTTGATTACCATTTTCCTGTCATGTGGCCAAACCCGATTTGACCCGACCCGAGGACGCGCACCTCAACCCGACCCAACTCGCACGGCGCCCAACCCGACTTCCATCTTTATTGGAAACTAATCAGTAAATTAAATAATTGGCAAACCTAGACCAATTAATTAATTGCAATTAATTTTTCATCAGATATTTTTCCACCCATATGAAAACAGACTACATGTAATTAGTTTATATATTGCTATGTACACGTTCTATCTTTGAAAATAAATAAAATATAGTGATAGGCTAGGCATGAACCAGAGGCCCCCTGGTTCCGAAAGAGGGGCGCCCGATTTCACCAGGGTGAATTTTGTCAAGAAAAAACGGTTAAAAATCGTGTCAGAAACTATGTCAAAACGCTTTTGATGGGAAGAAAAAGCGATTTTGAAGCAAATTTTGACAAAATTTGAGAAATTTTTGGCTTCAGAACGGAATTTTAGTACAAATTTTGATCAAATTTTATGTACTTTGGACCTATTAAAAACAAAAAAATTTTCGAAGAGGCGGTGCCCAAAATTTTGCTAGTAGACATTAACCGGTGGGTACTTGTTCTGAACCAAGGAGAACCGAAAAATTCCAACGAATCCCACCCCGCCCCCAATTTGGAGAGCCCAGATAGGAAAACCCCATTTTTTATTAAAACAGTTAAGCATCTATCAGTTTTAAGTTTGTCAACATTATGCTTGCGCTGTGCTAAAATTAGAAAGGAAGCATGGGAATAGAAGTTTAATCAATAAACATGTGGAATCCCAGCAGTGATAGCCGCAACTAGACTAACAGACCTAGTTTAGCTCGTGTCATCGTAAAACTATTTGCGAACACGGCGATCGCACTTGAAGTCTAGCCATTTTGCGTTCCCAAAAATTTAAGTAAAATTACCCAAATTTTTGTGAACGAAAGTTTGTCGAATTTGAAATAAACCCGTTTTGTTCGCGAACACAGAGAGCTTATTAACTATAGGATCGATTACACTGTGACGTCACTTTTGTATTGAATTTCCAGAATAACCCACATTTAAACAATTAAGCATTAGACAACCGAATTTCTGCAACTTGAAAACGCCGAAATTCTGTTGGAAGACAGGGTCTAATTTCTGGCAGTTGAATTTGATTTTACCAATTTTGGGTTAGGAAAAACTTAATGAAGTTCAGCCTTTTTCCGTAACAAGGGTTTGCGATTCGATACCGGTAATTAGAAAATAGGATGGTTAGCGGAGTCACCTTAAGTTTACTCACGCCTTAGAGAATCAAGATATTTACAAAATGAGACCAATAAATACGCTATAACTCTAGGGTTTCCGAGATATTGTCGTTATCATGTATTTTGGGTCTCATGGGCCCATTGAAAACCCCATTTTGACCAAACCTTGTTGTGTAGATTGTGACAACAGGATACTCTGTGCAGCTATATAGAGTGAATTGCTCTACAAAAATACAACAGGATACTCTATGCAGCTATATAGAGTGAATTGCTCTACAAAAATAAGACCAATAACACCCATATAGCTCGAGCGGTTGCGAAGATATTAATTGTCGTTTTCGTGCATTTTGGGTCTTATGAGCCCATTTAAACCCTATTTTGACCAAACTGTGCAACGTAAATGATAATAACGTTGTATGCCACTATACATAGGATGAACTGTTCTGCAAAAAGATACTAACAACGCCCATATATAGATCCAGTGGTTGTAAAGATGTTGTCGATTTCGTGTATTTTGGGTAGCATGGGATTACTGACAACCCCATTTTGACCCAACCCTGCAACGAATATAGTGACAACAGTAGCATACTCTATGCTACTACATAGTGGATGAATTGGTATAAACACCATATACCTCAAGCGTTTGTGGAGATATTGTCGTTTTCGCGTATTTTAGGTCGCATGGGCCCCTTAAAAACCCATTTGAAACAGATTCTGTATCCTAAAACAGCCATGCAAAAAAGCATGATACACAGCCTTACATAGCTGTTTTTGCCAAACACAGTCAGCCTAATTTGGCTACGACGTCTTTACCAATTGACGAGATATAACTTATAACGCGTTTTATCGGAAAGCGTTTTGACCCGACCCGTTTAGCCCACTTTGACGACACGAAGGAGTTGGCATCGGCTTTTGCGTATAACTAAAGGGCACAAATAGATATTTTAATCTTTCGAACGAGCTAATGCGCAAGTCAATCCGTTTAGCCGAAATTGGATTATGCTTGTCAACCCCCAAAATACCCAGAAACAGGCATAGTCAAAATTTACTACTCTGGCTAGTGAAAATTTTTCGCTACACTCCTTCCACTCACTACTATTAGAATTCAATGACAGTAGTGCCGTGGCATGTCATGTGGCCTTTCTATTAGGTGCATTGCTGGAACAGGATTTTGATCAGAATAAACCACGAAAATAATCGTATGAATGTTAGCTATTGTATTACTAAAATGTGTTATATTACTATGCAATTTGCAACGTAGTAGAGCGCTGTACAAACTAGTAATATCGCGTTTTTTCAGTTCTGTTTGCCAAGCGCGTGCAGCATTGCATTTATGTAAGTCATGTAACGCTTAAAGGTGCTGTTCACTAAATCACCAAAAATGCAAATGCTTCACTGAGGTCTATAATATGATTTTATACCAGCATTCTGGAATAGAGAAAGGGGTGTCGACCACTATTTGACCAAATACCACCCTCTAAACGTGCCCCTTTCACTATTGTATTGCCGATCACCATGTTTTGGGTCGACAACGAAGAATGCAACTACAATGGAAAACTGATAATTAGAAATATTGAATTCAAAGGTCTAAAAACGAAGCGCCTAAAGTATGATTTGAAGCTGTTTTAGCCAAATTACACCATTTTTATGAAATAAAATGCTTCAAACAAATTTCCCTACAATCGCTCTTTGGGTCGTCCCTTATTATTTCTAAGAGTCGAGCAGACACCGCATTTGCGATCCCATATGAGAGACACCGCCAGAACCCCGGAATATTTCTCATTCAAGCAGCAATACACTACAACTATGTACTATAATTATATTCGCACAAAACAAGCCAGCATAACAATTTAAGTTGAACAACAGAAAAATACAATATTATAAAGTAATTATCTGTATTCTGTTTTAATATAGCTCATATTATAATCCAGTTTATTTAAAAATGAGTTTTGTACTGTAATAAAATGTTGTAATAACCCAGTGATTGTTTTAGTAGTGTTTCAGCAGTTTTAAAATATCACCTCTTATAAAATAGCTGTGATGATAAACACGAATCAGGCGAATTTGTCGAACAAAATAAATAAAATTATATCATAATATATTTGACATCTGATTGCCGAGAGTGACACTAGCGAAACAAATTTTTACACGCCGGATAGTGGTGAAATGCGGCAATGCTGGTTATTGGGTTTTAGGAAAACGCGCATAACTCACATCTGACTCAGTGGATTGATTAGCACGATAGCTCATCTCAAAGCAGGAAATCTCTATTAGATGCAAGGGAGTAACCGGATTTCCGGTGCTAGTAAAATTTGGGTTCCGGTTCCGGCTAATTTGTTCCGGAATCGAAGTTACGCTTTCATATCTTTTGGATATCTGCACGGCAAATTTGTAATAAAAGTTTTCCATTCCATAATCAAAATTTGAATTCAAAAATGAGAAACTAAAGCAAAAGTGCCACAATATTCTAGGTTATATTTAAATAACATGAAACCAACCAGGCAAATATTCCAAGTTTACAAATCACAATCAATGAAATTATATTAAAAAATTTATGGTCTGATGCTCTAGAGGTTGCCAAATTGCTGTTTTTATGTTAGCCAAGCTTACAGCATAGATTACTTAGAATTTTTATGTCGTGGTGTAATATTCAAACTTAAAAGTTCCGGCCTAGCTTCTCTAAACAATCTATCAAGCTGAACTAGCAAGAACAGATTTATGAATGACCAAAAACAGCTGCTAGAAACATCCATCTAGCTTTGTTTCGTTAACATAAGCTGAAGATGAACTACAAGGTTGAGATGAAAAATTGTTAATGCATTTATTTGGCCCATTTACGTTTTACATGGCAATTTACTATGTTATACATATTTTTTGTTTGGTTATACCAGAATTAGACCACTATGCATACAACATAATATATTTTAACCACAGATGGAGCAAAAATGTAAAAAAATTCAAACAAAAATTTTATTCCGGAATTCCAGAATTTTTTGCCTTTGGCCGAAACCGCAGTCGGAACAAGGTTTTCGCCGCAACTGGAATTCCGATTACACCCTGCTAAATACGCAATGAGGTGGTATAACTCCTCAACTTTTCAAGCAGTATGATTGATTCGCATACATACTCATTTTGTAAGTTAGTGATCTATAATATAGCTATGTACGTCTCTCTAAATTACATATTCAGCACTTACGAGTTCACCACCTTAGCGATAACACAAGCTACTAGTATTATTACGCAATATTATAACATAAATTATAAATACAAATAATAACTGGTAGAGAAGAATGCCCTATACTAGCGTGGAAAAAGAAACCCCCGAGTCAAAAATGTATGTTATTAGATAAATGTAACGTTAGATAATACGTACTTAATTGGCTATGTGAGACAGGGTTGTCGGTGAAAAATGCTCTTACACTAATAATGAAATACCGAGGTAATGCGTTAAGGTAATGATTTTGCTTTGAAAATGCAGTTTTATTTAATGACCAGGACACGTGTCTTTGGTCGTTGCGGTGAAAAGATACTGCATTGTTTTTGATTTAGTACGATGTTCTATGGTGTGTTGGCTTGGTGTACTGTACTGCAAAAGGTTATTGCAGTGGAAAATCTTTCAGTTTATCATAAAACCAGTAAAATAAAAACCGTACAGGGTTATAGATTTCAGGAGTATATAATTTCCAATTTGCCTGACCGAAATTAATGCAGACTCAAAACACAGATTAATCCTATTTTTATTTATTTTCGGGTGTCTATTTAAGACATGTAAGTCTTCCACGAAACGCTAAAAACAAGTTCAAGTCATAACGAAAGTAACAACTAGTAACTAGTGAAGCTCGCCTGCGAGCCAGAATTCGAGTGGTGAGAGCAATCCCCGCAGTCTGTTGTAGAAAGCACACACAAACAAAGCTACACACAGTACGCAGGTGCAGCATTATATAAACCGTGAGTGATGAGTCATAGTTACGCCCGCCTCTTTTGATAGCCAACGTATTCAGTAGACAAAACATCATACAACGAGTACAAAAACAATGAACTAACAGTTTAATAATTATTCAATAAAACCCTATATTGACCGTGAAAAGAACGTTAAAGAATTCAAACCGACACTTGAGAAAAATCTCATTTTTCATACCAAGTATGAAGCAGAAGTGTGAAAAATATTTGCCACACAATATTTTTGACACTCGCAATGAGCTTGTTGGCCCAGAAAACCCCATATCCGACACTAAAACCAACAATAAGCACACATTTAGGTGCATTTCCCACGACTTTTCACCAAATATGAAATTTGGCGCCAACTATAAGCTTATAGACTCCAGATTGGGAAGTAGTTGAAAAACTTGTTATATATCATTGGAAAGCCCTGGTAAAACTACATGGAATAGGCCTATTAGTTTGCGGATATCTCGTTTACTTATTGAGAAAAGTCGCAAAAACTGGAGGGGGTGCCCGAAAAATGGGTCAAAATGACGTCTTTTTGCCCCATAACTTTTCCTACGGGAGAAAATTCAAAAATCGGGCTCTGTCACTACACCTAAATCGACCATTACGGTTCGAATGCATCAAAATCCGCCCAACCGTCATCGAGATCCAGGTGCGACAGACACGCAGACACACACACAGGCAGGACCTCCTCAACCCCCCTCCAGAGGCGAAATTGAAAATTCTCGTTCCACTCGCTCGCGAGTGGAATGAGCTCGCTTCCCTCTTTCATTCCACTCGAATTCAATAACGCGATTTTTCAAAGAATATCTATGAGACAAAAGAGACAAAGCATTCGAAGGCCTGAAACATTATATGACAATAATATCAACTCAAGGCTTTATGCTACTCAACAAAAGCCTCTGAATACATTTTCAGAAGCATAATTAATATTATCGATCATCGAATACTACCTCACAATAATTTCGTGCCATGCATAATGTCAACAGCCCAACTTTAACAATGTATAATAGAACATTACAATGTAATTTTACTGAAATATCTACCTCCTAGAAATGTTTCACCACCTAGAACTTGCTTTATTCAGTGGAAAAAAACCTGAATATTCACGTCTACACTGCTACTTCCGCAGCAGGTCCCGCCTCTGTATACACTACAAAAACAAATGCAATATCCCTAGAGCTACACAGGTATTTAATTGACTGGGGCAATCCGTGTGTAAATGTATATATCTCAAACGATATATTCCTGATACACTATCTGTTGCACTTTCGCGTAAACATTACCATAAACGTCAATTACTGGTTTTGTGGTAAAGTGAAAGTAGGAGGGTAATCTAAACACTAGTTACAAAAATTTTCTATCTTGAATACAATTTTTTTTCGTGCACAACAGCTCATTTTTATACCGCAATGTTCTTGTACAGTACAGTACACCAAGCCCAAAGCACCATAGAACATGGTATTAAATTGAAAACAATGTGGCATTTGCACCGCAACAACCAACGACATGTCGCAAGTCCGTTAAGCCAATAATTGCATTTTTCAAAGCAACAACATTACCGTAACTTATTACATCGGTGTTTCATTATTAGTGTAAGAGCAATTTGCACAGACAACCCTGTTTCACATAGCCAATTAAGCGCGTATTACCTAAAGTTATATTTTTCCAATGACTTTCTTCAAGGATGTCTTTTTCTATGCCCGTAAAGGGCATTTTTTCCTACTAGTATATGTCATTTTTTTCCAGAAAAGCAATGAAAGTTGTAAATTTTGGACTACTGTTGGTTACAGGAGCCAAAATCCAATAGTTAGATCATAAAAATTTGGTTACTTTGGGGCATATTAAGATAGCAACGGAATTAAAAGAGCAAAAAAACCATTGTTTCAAGTGTAAGCGACCAGTAATTGCCAAAATTAATATAAAGACTTCAATTCACAATAAGCATAACCTTCCACGGTCTAGTATCTGTCACCAAGACAACCATTTGCCCGGCCAAAGTTAATTTAACTATTTCAAACAGAAGCTGACAAAGAATTTCATTTTGGGGGTAAATTAAGATCTTTATGAGGGGAGGAGGGCTAAAAAATCTTAGTTAAGATGTCCAAAAAATAAACTTGATCCTACACGACCTAGCATCTATCGCACAAATAACTATATGCTCAACCAAAATTAATCCAATGGCTTCAAACAGCAGCTGACAGCGAAACTTGGCAATTACAAGGGTAAAGGGTCATATTTTGCGGGGCTAGAAGAGCCAAAATAAGATGTCCAAAAAGGGTTACGCAGTCAAAAACTAAACTTGACCTTCCCCGACCTAATACCTGTCACCCAAACAACAACTTACCCAGCCGAAACTAATTTAAGGGCTTAAAACAAACGAAAATTGACCCTTTTGGGTGTAAATTAGGGTATTTCGGGGACTAGAAGAGCCAAAATCACAGTCAAAAAATAAATTTGACCTTCCTCCACCCAAACAATAATCTGCCCAGCCAAAAGTAATTTAAGGGCTTCAACCAGGAACTGACAACAAAATTTGTCTGTTTTTGGGGTAAACTAAGGTATTTTGGGGGAACCTATAATAGTCAAAATCATAATTAGGCTGTCCAAAAAATAAACTTGATCTTCCCCGACATAGTACCTGTCACTCAAACAACAATTCGCCCGCCGGTATTAATTTAAGGGTGTGAAACAGGAGCTCACATAGGAATTTCGCCATTTTGGTGGTAAATTAGGGTATTTTAGGGGGCTAGCTATTGCACCACATCAGCTATTAAAAGGCTCCAAATTATTAACATTATTTGTCAGAAATTCCTACCACGAAAGGAAAATTAGACAATTGTCTGAAGCTATCTGCATTGGCAAAAGCCTATCATTGGACAGCGCCGTGATTGCGGGAAGTTTATCACGTTTATATAAAGTCCATGTCTGCTTACGCTCTCATTCCATCCAGCGTGGTCCACACAAAATCGTAGCATTTCTTGATGTTCGAGCAAACGTCTTTTCAGCGTTGCTTCACTCTGTGTGAGATTCTCGATGCGTTGTTGGACGCGTTCTTCCTAAAGCGCCACATGTTACAAGGAACACATTGTTGTGTTGTATTAGGGATGTGGTACAGTTGTAGTTCTTTGTGTCACCTTTTATAGCAACCAAACAATACAAATAGTACCACGAGTTCACGAATATAATAAGAATTTAAATATGTCGATACTCACGTAATCAAATTATCATAAGCAATAGCATAGATTTTGTTTTAATTTATAGAATAAAATGACATAATTATATTAAATCTATACGATTATCAGGATAAAACTTATTTTTGGATAAAGACTTAATAATATGAAGAGACGAACTTGACTATAGATTGTTGGACGTCAATATACTGCCGCTAATTAAGTCTGGAATAAGCGCTATGCACGCCTTGTATATACCTATTATGCACTGCAGCGCGTAAAGATTTTTCATAAATTTATGTAAGCAAACACCTTTACATACACATTAGCTGTCCAAAGTCCTACCGCTCAGGTGTTAACAAAAAATTTTCTTCGGTTGTCCAGCCTATTGTCGCAATTTTGCCTTCCTTTTTTCTAAATATTGTCCTAAAACTGCTAAATAAGGAGTACCGCAGCTATGGAGACCAGACATGTGCAAACATTCCATACTCACTATATAGCAAATCACAATATAAATATAAAAGATGACACTTGCTGATCGTGTACGTTAACCTCCAGTGTACGGAAATTTGCAAGTTCAGTCGGACAACCCGCCTGTTACGGCCTCAAGATCTGTCTCAGGACCATTTATTATTGATTCTCAAAAGAAAACAAAGACATCTTACAAGATATCACGACAGTTAAAACGGGTTGTAGTTTCCAATAATCGGTAAAAATTGCGACAATTTGGAAAATAATTTCTCTCTGAGAACCGAATTATAATATTCCAAAACGCATTAATAATGTAGTAAGACCAAAACTAATGAAACCAAAAATACGTTAGATTCTACGCTGTTGCCGAATGCTGAATTCAGCAGCTAAATTTTATTAACTGGGCCTTGTCAAAAACTAATAAGCTTGCTAGAAGATTTCGCGGCTGTTCCAGGCATATCTAAAGCATACAGGCCAACTATGTCTTAGACCAATACAAAATGACAATAGACTGTAAACTGCGGACACAACACCCACAGGGCGGATAGTCTTTATCGTTCAGTGTACGAACTATGTTCATGCTCTATTAGCACAATGACTCATTCAATTATTGACGGGACTTAAACTACTTGGGAACAGGTGTCTATAATTAGCCACATATTGTAAGGCTAGAACTACGTGAACACAGTGGAATTTAAACACGGGTTTCGTACCAAAACTTTCTCAAAACTATGATGGTTTGCGGCGCCAGTTGTATTGTTGACCGGGGATTCCACAACCAAAATCACACTTTTGTTATTCCATCGACGACCGTAAAATCGCGCCATTGAACCTTAAAGCAAATAAGCGTCATTTATGAACTTTGTTATATAAAGATCAAGTGCTACAAAGTGGCGCATAAATATAGAGCAACCCTACACCTAGGACATAAAAATAAACAATTCTCATGCAGATGCCAGCAGTTTAAACCTTATGTAACAAGCATGCTGCACTACACACGTCCAAACGCAGTGCCCGTACTACCCCAGCTATCGTAACCTGCGGTGCAGACCTAACGGCCTAATATGGGATCGGCTTCCTCTCGGACAGACCCAAGAAGATACGGAGTTTAGCAAGCCGCAGGAGCACTTCACTGGATGTGTTCATATCCCGCCGGATGTGTCGCACACGTCGCCTACGTGGTAACTACTATTAAGGTCCCTAAAGAGGTTGGCTCCGTCACCTGCTCGTAGGTAAAGGAGGCATACCACTATTCTCTGTCCGGGTCTCATCTGGATGTTTCGGTAAAGGAAATCGTTTCGGTTAATCAAGTGCCACTTTCGCCCATTTTAATTTATAGCCATTGTGGCCTTTACTAGGGTCCGACAATCCCACGATATTTAACATGCTACCAAAGTCGGCAGGTGGTTTCCTTGAATCCTCGTCACCACCGTTGGATCTTCGGAAATCTCGCACTGGTCAGTCGTACATACACATTGAATGGTTGGCGAACAACCCTGAGACTTGCGACCTGTCAAGCCTGAACGCAGGTCATCGACTTGGGCGAAGATTTCAAACCCACTTTTGTAGATATCGCTGCATATAACATCAATTAACGCAGAGACACGTTGGATTTTCAATGCTTCTTTATTGACAAGCGAATCGATTACACATTCGGTTATGGACTAATACAGTGCGGTTAAACATTGGACAATATCAGCATACGTCAAAAGTGGAAATGTTATCAACGGCACAACATAGTACTGTGGGTTAGTTCACACTGCTAATTGGGTTAGGTCAAACTGTGGGTCGTAGCCTTGCTAATCGAACGTACACAGCCGTATGCTAGAACAACTTCAACGGGTGCATTTAGCTCTGAAACACTTCGAATAACGGGTGCGCTTGTCTTACTAAAAAGAAAATTGGGACAGAATAGTGCACACGAATGTCAACGATACAGCCAACAACTGATCGCTCAACAATAGAAATGCGCCCGTAGGCTAATTCAGGTAAGCTGAAGGCTGCTAATAAATAATGAGTAACAAACAGAAGGGACGGCATAATATATCAGATAATAGGTTCGGATTCTCTACTGAGAAGAGACACAAAAATCAAGATGCCATTCAATACCTTATCCTACTCTACCTGAGGTTACATACAATGACAAAGTATACGTATACAAGGTACATATGAAGAATAACAAGTAACAATTATACCATACAACAGGCAATGATTAACGGTCAACATAAAATGGTTAATGGACTCATAAACAGTATGAATCGTTCGAATGACATGACACAACAGTAATTATTAGCAAATTCGTGATAAAAATCCTTATAATGAATTTTTTAATCCATTTTGGTTCTAGGTGAATTTGTAAAATCGATTAGGCTCAACAAAATCCTAAAGCTCATTCTCGGTAAGGATTGGATACTCCTGTGGATCTGTTTATCGTACGTAAATATATAAATACCACGAAGTAACAGGTATTCCGGTTCCGGCAAAGGCAAAAACCATACAGGAACCGGAATTCCGGTTTAAAAATTTTTGTTTGAAATTTTCCACATTTTTGATTCATCTGTGGTGCAAACATATGCAATATACACAATGATCAAGTTCCAATATAAAAAATATTAGAATAGAATATTATATGAAAAGATTAACTCAGCAAATTGTCGGAAGCAGGACGCATAATTTCCGTAGGAATTTTTAATATTAACCCTGCAGGTGTTTGTTAGCAAAACAAAGCCAGCTCGATGTTTATAAAAGCTATTTTACACATTCACAAGTTTGCGGGATATGTTAGAATTAAACCGGTCCCACTCAGTAACAGAGTATGAATAATATAGAAGTACTTAACTGTAAGCTTGTCTAATATAAGTTTCGGCAAACACTGTCCATTGCGTTTGTAAACTTAGTAAATCAGTCTACAATGAAGTAAAGTAACACATGTGCAACAGAAACTGAGTTTTTGGCAATGAACTGTATTTTTTGAAACTGTGAAATCTCATTTATTGCATTCTGGTCAGCAAGTTATCATCATTATCATCTAGCTGACGAGCACTGGTTACCCAACACTAGCTTAAACAATGTCTCTGATCACTGACCAGAAAATTATAGTATACCTTCCTTTGTTGTATGGTTGTACCGTTTAAATGAACGGTTCCGGTTGCTGGTTCCTGTTATTCCCTGATAAATACGTGAAAGAAAAATCTGTACGACAACTACATAGCGGACTCAACCCAGACTTATCCGATGGCCAGTTCATCGGAACTTAAAATACGTAGTGTGACTGGCACAGCGTCCCAATACGGCATAATTTCGTTGCAATCCAGGGGGAACAAGCATGTTCCCCCTGGACATGGTCCAGGGGGAACATGTCCAGAACGAACATGGAAAACATGGAACGTGCCCAGAACGAACATGGAAAACATGAGGCGGATTTGACGACCAAAAGTAGTAATTTTAGCGGGGGTGCCAGTAATTCGGCCCGTAGGCTTAATGACCGTTACTTGCCCAATGTCGGTTAACGATGATGAATAAAATAGAGATACAGACATATAAATGTATATTTTAATGCTCAGGCTTTATTTTCACTTCGGAGAATAGACCCGTCAAACGAAGATCCGATAGGTCCCATATAGCATCTCAGGATGGTGCTAATATTTACGCACAAAATTTTGGCGTTTACTATTAAATTTACCAACACTAGTAAATGTAATACTGCAACTGCAGCTACTGCGTATCGGAGCTTAGCGGCTACGATACAACCGCGCTGCATTGATGGGAGTGGACTAAGCTCCTACAAGAAGGAGAAACAGAAATGCTCTAGTGCCAATATAAAACAAGCTAAAATCAGCCTATGAAGCTGAATACATTTGAGTGTGTATGTTACTGTGTAAATGTGTACAAATCCTGGGCGGTTTTTGCTCCGCTGGATTATAATTTTCATATAATTTTTAAACGATCAGGGCTCAAACGAAAGACCTAAGGTTTGTACTTATAAAACAATAACCATCAAAATTCCTGGAACGAATTTTTAATTATAAAAGTTTTACGTGGGGCAACCCACTTTTGGGTCACCGGACTAATAAACCCGGTTGAATTCTGTTGCCGTTTTGGTTCCTTTCAAATACCAAATACTCGCGTACACAAATCAACGTAACACAAATTTAACGTTTGCAGAAGAACGGTTTAACTAATTTTGGCTCGTACAGATAAATTTTCTATTTGCAATTCCGTTGATGTATGAATCCGGTAAAACTGTATGTATAAATCATAAGCAAAACGTAGTAAAACTAAATCCCAGAGTGTCGCGTATATTTCGTACCGTACCTCATGACCGAGGAGAATTCAGGATGAATAGGCAAGAATGAAAAGATTCCTTCACGTCGCTTGGCGTCAGACTGGCAGACGGACAACGAAGTAAAGGACTGGCGGACAACAGAGGAGAGGTGGGTGCTGTTAAAATAGGACTATAAACTGATGACATTCCTATTTGTGACAATCACTTGTCAACGACTTCCTCGCGTTCCCGCTCCCATGACCGCACTTACATACCGACTCCGATCCTGCTTCGTCCAACCATCGGGGACGAGTGAAACTATACCGACCATACGAGAGAAAAGTATAACTTGCTAATCAAAATAAGCGACGGAGCCAGACAGTAAAGTCGTCCAAACTGTGCGCTGCCTAAGTCACACGGAATCGTAAAATTCAGTCGGGACAGCTAACATCGACTGTCGGTTTCTTTGTTTCCAATATCCGGCGAATCGTAGTCAATTTAATTAAACCGGAGTTTCAGACGCTTTTTCAGTAATAAAATTTCCAAAGTGAGACTGCTATCGCAAGGCGATGGCGGTGCCAAGCCATCGGATATTTCTTTGAATAAGGGGAATTAAGACGCTAGTCAAGATTGTGAGCGTGTCTGCTGAGACCCTATTTTCGCGATGATTTACCCCAGCATAGTCTAACCAAGTACAACAT
>JASANE010001566.1:0-53427 GCA_030248225.1 Trileptium ribeirensis
TCTACGCTATTGATCGATCTGCCGTTGCGCATAAGGGATAAGGGTGATTTCTGCGTTAAGGACCTTACTGCCATATTAACTGCCTCGGTGTGCGCGCCTAAGGCTCTCGGAAAATTTTGGGTAAACTGACACAAATTGGGGAAAATTTGGGTAAAATCGTCAAATCTGTGATATTTTATTTGGGGGGTACAACGAAGAACGTGCCCCTGCTTGATTTCGGGAGGTTGAGGAGGACAGTTGCCCCTCACCCCTCTGCCAACCTTGTTCCAGGTCCCTGCACAATACAACGCCGTTAGAGCGAATACGCCTTCTAAATATCACAGTGATCCATACAAAAAGTTTTATATAGAAGTCCAAAAAATTGGCCGTATAAAGACAAAACTGACATATGCAGCAGCATCGTTTTAATTATTCGAGAAAAAGCGTTTAGAGTGACTCCCAGATTGATAGTTTAAGTTCATTCTGCCTTTATAGGCGTACCGTCGCCTCCAGTTATGGCGTTTTGTATCTTTCAGTCTGATTTCTGGAGCCACTGTAAACCATCGCAGGATTCCGTTTTTTCGGCGAACATCTTTCATATCGTATTTACCCCATCGATAGCTACGATCTTCGGTTTCTGACAGAGGTCGTTCAGATGAGGATTTCTTAAGTACCGTGCACCGTGAATTGCTGGTACACCTGAAGAAAAAATTTTAAGTAAGCGATGACCATTCCAAATGTGAGTTTAAAACAAAATTACTGGACAGATGTTCCCGAAACACACAACGTTTTTATTACTGTTACGCGGTATATGTGGAAATATCAAATATTTCTTTTTTACACTTTAGAGCATACATACTCATAAGGGAAGAAAGGATATTATTTCAATGATGCTTTTATCACACTCCCCATTTCCCTCGGGGGCAGGACCGATACTCCTCGACAGGTAGTCCAAGCCCACCAAACGTTCCGCATACGTCCCCATACCCCACCCCGAGCTCTGAAGGTGCGCGAAAATGTTTCCAAACAGTGGCAAAATTCGAGGAAAATGGGCAAATCGAATGAGAATTGCAAAACATCGGGCGAAAATTGACAAAAATCGGGTGAACATAGGCAAAAAGTAAAAAAGTTTTGGGTCCCAAAAATGTGGAAAGTTTTATACCCTGATGACTTCCCCCTCCCAACTCCTTCGCTATTCCACGGGGACCTCACATTTCTTGAGTTCAATGCTTTAGCGTATATCGCAAGTTTTGGAAAATAGTTATTTGAACATTTTTGGTGTATAATTATCGTTACATATCTTGTATATAATATCAAAACTGCTAACTTAGTTGTAATGATCATGACGTTGATTACACTGCTCTGCAATTTATGTATGCGAACACGTACTATTGGTTATAAAATAACTGGATATAAGGTACGGCTGCATTAATATTGAGTGAATCAATACATAAACCGTTTTGTAGCAAATTTCAATAGCAATTATGTCAAATATTAAAAATGTTTAAAATTTAATCTTTGTGCTATAAAGTCGAGAGCCTATTGATAAAACAATTCTAGAATACTACCCACCTTCGGGGCAAAAGATTATTTGCATGAAATATGTCTTGAGCCTGATTACAAACGTTATTTATGCTATTTGGCTATTTATCATTTTATGTAATTTACCTAGGTTTACTATCACAAAAGTGACAGTTGTACAAAAAAACATACATTCACCGCTATAAACAAATACCTCCCGCAAAATTAAGTTCCCATGAGAAAATGATTTTTCGTCAAAGAAAAACCTAGCCTGAAAAAATAATTACCATAACTAAGTTCAATTAAACAAAACATAATGAGGTAATTTTGTAGTATTGAGAAAAATTTGGTACAACACAACAATTTTATTTATATTTCTGTGCAAAATATATATTTGTATAAAATACATTAAAAAATTAATGAAACGTACACATGTAGTTAAGATTTCCAACAATGCTGTAACATAGTGTTGTATAAGCTGTCGCATATATACCGACTAGTTTCCATCCCTGTCGGATAAATAAATAATATCCTGAGCAGTGAAATTTCCACAGGTACCACTTCACGATAGACCAGACAGAATTCGAAACAGGGCATCTAACTTGCAATCAGGCCAGCATGCAATCCCTAAGCCGAAGGCTATGATAAACCCACGTTGCAGCTATGTTATGTACGTTAGCTAGTGGGACGTTGCATTACACCCTACGAAGTCATGAAATGAGCAAATTTTGATTCAACTTGAGGTTCCTGAGATAGTTCGATGGAGAGGATCACGTCTGATTTACCAGATAAAAAGATATTAAGTATGGATCTTCCTGTATTCGAATCAGAACTTCTAGACAAGCACGAAACACTTCACTACAGCCACCAACCAACACGTGTTTTAGCTACACTATGTACGCTAATGTAGTGAGTTGGCACAGTTGTCCATTTTCATATTACTCACAGTTTGCATTCACATTCGGCTGCTTCTTCGTAACTAACAGTTGTTAAGTTTTCATCTACACTGGACGGGCAGTCCAAATGAGTTCTCTGTCTGATCCATGTTTTCACGCCACACACTTGTTGTTGGTTAGTACTTCCATCGGGTGTCCGAAACTAAAGCAGAAAAAACGATAGAATATTTGATATACTGAGCACGTTACAGTTTCACTATTAGCTGTTGAGACGATTTGTATTGAAATCATATTTCATCTGTAATTGTTTAGAACGCTGCAATTAAAGGGCCGTAATCAGCGTTCGGTTAGCTATCTATTAATGGCAAAATTTAATTATTGCGAGCATTTCCTATTTATAGCTTTTTAAACTCATTTGGTCCACATTGTATGGAAAGTTTAAATAGTCTCAAGACATCTATTAGCTCAATTTCAGGAACCATTAAACATCAAGGCCAACAACGGTATTAATGGGAAAATATCCGGACTCTGCGTGATGAATAAGTAAAAATTATAACCGTACATCCTTGGGTTGTTTTGCGAGTAATCAGTATGATTTTTTCCGTTAACTAAGCTAAACGGTACTGTGGCGTATGTGCGCAACGCTGGTCGCCACATACTGAAAAATCGACGAAGCTTTATTATCTTCCGTTTTTGGACGTCATAAATTAGAAAGTCGGATCTGCACAAGAGACGTCTAGGTTTGACATGGTTCTGTTGATAAAATGTTTATTACAGCATAAAATAGCTTACATTGCCCCCTAATGTCACTAGAAAGAGGCTGTATGCCTTTTAGGCCATAAATAATAGCAGATAGATTACAGGTAATCCTGCATAGTTTTAACCCAAAAATGGAGGTTTAGACTTTTTATTGCTACGGGTAACAGTGTGTACGTAAGAGTAAAATTTATGATATACTGCATTCGGCGGCGTGCACTGTTGAAATTGAGCCCAATTAGTCCCATCGGTAAAGGGTTACATAAAGTATATAAAATTTGTAATTTGTTTTAAATTTATGAAAGCATTCACATGATTTTACAAAATATTATTTATTTGCTCATTTTAATATTGAGTTATCCTTGTAGATGTTGCTGCAATTGAACTGGAAGATAAACATATCAACCGCTAGGCTGGCAGCCCTAGTTCATACAGCCGATTAATTTTTCTGCGACCGCGGTTTGAAATGATTGTCACAAATGCCATACTGATGATTTTGCAGCTACTAAACCTTAGGACGCAGTGGTGGCGGCTAGAAATCTATATAACATATTTTCTTTACTTTGATAGGGCGGATAATGGAAATACAGTAAAATTCTAACCTTTTTTCATAATTTATTTTTATTCGAAACACTACAACTTGGATAGTGGGTGAAAAGTTCTAAACAAATCCTAAGACTTAGAAATTAATTTATATTGCCATACAGAGCAGTGCTTGTATACTGAATTTTACAGCCCAAACATTCATCGACATTATAATGTTTAACCCATCGCAATTCAATTCTTTTTAATTTTTAAAAACGATGCTGACTTTTTCTTTAAAGTTTACATTACAAATAAATCCTGTTTCTATCTGCATGCTAAAAATTAACAACCTAAACGGAACCTAGCAATCGGAAGCAAGATATTAATCCATGCTTAAATAATCAAATAATAAAATAATAAAATTTGAATAGTCTCTAAATTAACCAATTTTGCCGCATATGGGTGCATACTATATTATTCCAATGAATACGTTTATAAACAAACGACCATCCTGGTGCTGCATCTTTGAATCTAACGGCCACCGATACTGTCAAAGCAAATACATAATTAAATCGGTTAAAATCATTGTAAGCTCCGTACATGAATTAGAATAAATCATCTCTCATTTTCACGAATACGCCATACTAACAAAATTTACCTATTCATCATGCGAGATATACTTTTCGTATAGCAAAGAATATTTGTTTTTACATTTTACCTCAAACGACGGACACGTTCCATAACAAGCCCAAATTGCGATTTGTGATTGGCATAAAATTTGATTTGTCAAAGGATCAAGGACCGACTTGGTCATGTTATACTGTCGTCTAAAGCAACCTCGTAGCATTTGGCTGTCCATGTACTGGCTGTTCGGGACTGTGACATTATTTTCGTTGTCTGATAAATGGAGATTACTGTTGGATTGTTTCCTAGATAACATGGCGAAGGAATATTGTTCCAACGAAGCAGACAAAAAGCAAATTAAGGAGATTTGACACAAACTGGGAGAAAAATTATTGAAAAAATACTGCATTTCGATTTTATTATAAGGATACACTATGATAGTAAAATATTTGGGCTTCTGTAAAATAAACGTTGATACTTGCACTGCAAAAAGAAACGAAGTAGGAGAGCGAAATGTTCATTGAAATCAAGCCTTGAAATAACTTTGCTGCAGGTATTTTATGCAACCCCAAATCATATACACTTTTAACCTCGCTTAACTTCGTAAAACGAAATTTAAACAGTTTAAGTTCGACTACAGTGGAGTCTCCAGCTGGTTTTCTTAGCCATGGCCATAGTCTCAGAAAAAGATAATATCGACAACGTAGAGATCTTGTTAGCCACATTTCAATGAAATAGAACATTTTGTTTCTTCGTCTAATTGAAAATAACGCTTAAATTTGAAGAAATCCAAGAATTAAAAGGGTATTTTTTACGTTGGACGTCCGTCATACTAAGAGTTATGGAAGCTTTCAGATAAAAATAAATCTAATATACCGGAATATTTTACAATAATTGGAACAGAGAGCATTCTAACCTTCTTTGTTATGTCCTAGTGGCAAATTGAAACAACCAAAACCAACGCATTGTAGATAATAAATAACTCATAAGCCCATCTATCACATGCGGCATGCAAAAAATGATGTTTAGTCAGAATTGCGAAAATACCAGATTTGCGAAATGTTTTTAAATACTCTGTAAACCCGTTGTTCTGATAAAACTTTGTATAAATGCATTGCTGTATCTTGTGGACGATTCTGAATATAAAATTCAAGAAGACCTCATACGGTAAAATGACGAAGTGGTTAGTGGGCGTTAGTTTATTATTTGAATTTTTTGGTCAACCAAATGACAATTGGACTTATGAAATGAAAAGTGACAATGCAAGGCCTACATACAATGTGCACGTCCATGTTGTGCATTCTGTAACAAATATTACGCAAGCAGTCGACTCAAATTATTCCCAATTTTTATTGGTAATGCCTTCTTTCGTTGGAATTCAAAAACGAATTGCACAGTTAACATATAACTAATCGCAGGTATTTCGTAAACTTTACTGGGCTTTTAATGATAGCAAAAAAATGTAACCAATTTCAGTACTTCGTGGTATATGAAACTTTGATATTATTCATTATTGTTATTATTATAACAATGTTAGCCACTATATGCAATATAACTAAGCGGGGTTCCCAGGTAAAAATGTTAGCTCATATTTTCAGCTTAAATTTTGAATAAAAGTATTTTTGGTGAATTTGAACGTGTGAACAGTGTTTCAATTTTTTCAACATATTGTTTTTAGCAAAATCAAGGCGAAAAGTATAGAAGTTCAAAATTTTGAGTTCAAAGATTGAGCTTAAATTTTGAGAAAAAATTTTGACGTGTGCATGCAGCCCTAGCAAATGCGAGCTGTATCTTTAGCAAGTTTTTACATGAATCGCGTAATCGGTGGCGTAAGGCTTTGGTCACAAAAGATCATGCTTTATTGACTTAACTGCAAAAGTTTGCTGCATGACGAAACTTGAGTGAACAATATTCGCAGATGATCTTAAATTTTTCTTTTAGCTAAATACGGAAATATGTCGGCATACCTGCAGCGTTGTAGCATTGTTTTCAGCTCATGTCAAGATGGTAATTTTTAATTTAAGATACATTGAACAGTGTTACTTGTGGCATACTGAATTGCTTCACTTATCTGATTAGAGTTTACTAATCAATCTAAAGTGTCGTGATGCAAATATTATGCTTTATTCAACCGAAAGCATGTCCTGCGAAACAAAAGAATCTCAGTTTAACCGGTTCCATCGAAAGCAAATTATCACGTTAAGAATTGTTCTATGTCACGAATTATACTTATACACATTATACTATTTCGTTCTATATTATTGCTGAAACATATTTGCTGCTTATGGCGATAACTAAGGGATCTGGTCTGGATGCAGTTATTAATATTATATATTATATACATTATACTATTTCTATTATACTACATTATACTATTTCGTTCTATATTATTGCTGAAACATATTTGCTGCTTATGGCGATAACTAAGGGATCTGGTCTGGATGCAGTTATTAATAATTTTCTAACGAACACATTAAGGTCAGATTCGAAAATTTCTTTATAGACGGTACCGTTTAACTTTAAAAAATTAACCTGAAATTTGCTAGATGACATAGAACCTAGAAATTTGAAAATTTGTGGGTACTGCAGAATTGCAGGCACCCAATAATTTTCTTGGTGCAACGAAATCCCAGTAATTTGAAATTTTGTTGAACAAATTTTATCCTCTCCTACAGTTTTAAAGTAGACAGACCATCTATTAGACCTTTGGATTTTTACGTGTTAATAACCTGCTAAAATAGTGAAACTGTGTGCAATTGTCACTTTCAAGTTGTGTGAGCCCCAATTTTATGTTAGCAGTTGCTCAAATTCGATTTGTAACCAAATATTCATACATTCGTACCCAATCAGAAAGAATAGCTTACGTTTAGGTGCTATATGCTAATGTTCCGGTCGACGAAACTTTAAATTTTATTCGCACTGCCATTGGCAATAACGAAATCATGTCGCCGCTTCCGACTAGCATACTGATACAACCTATCTGTATATGCGTTAACAGCATGAATGTTCTGATCAACGGCCTCATTTATGAGCAAATCGATGGTGTAATTATGGATTCCAATTTTGTGCCCCACCGTAGCCAATATCTTCATGCCGAAAAATGAATCACAATGGCTCGAAAAATGCCCCTGTAGGTTCCAGCCAAAATGGTACAGACGACAGGTAGACGATAATTTTGCTATTTTCGATGATCAGCAACAGTGCCAACAGTTTCTGCAGTACCTTAATAGTCAATATCGTTTAATCAAATTCACATATCAACATGTCATTTCGTGCAATGCAAAACATAGCTCTAATAATTTTTCAGTCCAGGCAAAATTTGGGAATTCCCAGCCAATTTCAGAAACTTTGCCTAGAATACTGCAAACCCTAACAATCCGCACAAAAACCCGACACTCAACGATGTATCAGCCTTAAATTCCCTACTGCTGTTCCCAAACTGATTTATTTTACAATTCGGCGTAATGTTTCTTTGTAACATTTAAGATAGCTTATTTAGTAGCTTTAATTTTTGCGTACTGTGTATGGAGAAATATCACAGCACTTCCAACTTTTAATGTATGTTTTAAAAAAACATGCTTATACATATTGTAAATATTCCTTTTACAAATAATTGAGTAAATTCACTAAAATAGAGTGATAAGGATGACATAATTTGTGAACATTTTTTCTTATTCTAAGACACGAAAATTACGTGAATCTATATAACTGGTTTGGTTCTCATGGCATGTGGATAAACCAATATAGAAGAATAGCAAAGAAAACTTATCCAGACGTTGTGAAAGAGGATTTTTTGGTTCAAATAATGTATTCTAAAATCCTGTGTTACGGCAATTTAACGCAATTATAGTTAATGGAAATAGAAATATAAGCAAATTCGGGCAACTGTATGAAAAATAATTCCTATATCAATTGTGTACTAATTTATGCATCAATATATGAATATGTTAACATAGGTTGTAATGAAGTGTGTATTTATGACTTACTGTACATAATTTTAAAAATTATAAGGCATAAATTTATGATTATTTACATATTATTTGCATGGAATTGCACGAAATTGTTTGAAATGGCATGATTTGTTACACATAAATTTGTCTGAAACTGCTATATATTATTTATTGTACAGAATTTGCGCTAAATTACACACAAAAATAATGATAATTAAATTTTCTAGCTAAAACGTGATACATTTTACTAAGATACTAAGGTACAATGTGATACCTTCAAAAATGCCGCAGACGTTTTTGGGGATATTGTTGGAAGGGTTGCTTGAACCACAGAAAAATCTTAATTGCTAAAGTTGACCAAAGCCGCGGATATAGCGTGCACTGGGATGATAAATTAATTTAAATTGAAAAGTCAAGATATCAGTCAGTACAATTTTAGATTATGATGGTTAACAATCAACGATTAATACCTGAATGATATTATTTTGATGAATGCGTAATACATTAATGATTATTGGCGACAGATTACATGACTGCATGGTAAAAAAGTTATTAATTTTGAAAGAGTCGATGCATTCATACTCCCACCGAATACATTATATTTATATAAATTTTTTCAACATATGTATTCGGGATCTGTTCCCGCGGGCGCCATGACATTATGGGATAATGTCTTGGGGCTATCACTTTAACATGATTATTTACCAATAATTTGTGTGAAATTTCAGATAATAGATATTTGTATTTTGTATAAAGGTAATTTATTTGGAGCTTAATAAAACAAACATATCATAAAATTGAAAATTGGTGCAAAATTCCAATTAGTATATTCATATATTGGGCCTACACACATACTTATAAAAATTCATATATTATATATATATATATCATTTTTTATTAAAAAATGGAAATTCAAGCGCTAAATATATTTAATTTGATACAAATAAATATAAATATTTATACATTAATACATGTAGCATTTTTCATACCAGTATATGTATATTACTATTCTTGAACTATTATCATTTGAAACTTGAACTCTTATCATTCGTTTTATCTAAAATATGTATTTAAATTTAAAGAAAGCGTGTATTGTATTTGATGCCAATATATGTGAAGTGTCGTACATTGCATAGTTCCTACTATAAAGTGCTAAAATTCAATCAACTACAATTGTATTTTTTATATAAATGAATCTAAAATTCATTCAAACAAAAAACGGCTGCGTCAAGTGCCACAAAAATTATTTTTATATTCGTACGTTACAAAAGAACAAACCGTCGCACTTGAAATGTGTATGCAAACCAAACCACACAAATAATGTATGACACTGTTGTACACATACATAAATGCTTGACATAATGTAGTTATTTTTAAGAGGGTACTTCAGTGCCAGACGTATTAGTTAGTTAATGCAATCTGAGCTTAGGTTATTACATTAAAGCCTATACGAATTTATGCATCGATAACACAAACTATCAGGACAAACGCGCAACATTTTCAGGCAAATAACGTTGATCGCACGTGCTGATTGTGTTGCAAGTTGAATGACATTAATTATCATAATTACCTTGCGTTCATAAGAATATTCGAGAAGGTTATAAGCTTTTCATCAAATGTGACATAATCGTAGCGAACAGTATGACCAGAGTAATTTAACAGAAGAATCCACAAAAATTTATTCCTATTTAGCGAAAAGCAAGAGGCAATATAGGACCAAAAACATTGTACGTTGGCAAATAATGCGACTTATGAGTCATTTTATTTTAGCTTTGATTGGATTCTAAAAGCTGGGTAAATATAACAATTTTCTTGTGATAACATTTTTATCAGAAGCTCAATGTTTGCGAAGTTTAGCATGAAGTTTCTTGAGCTGGTGGTAACTGCGCAATTCGTTATAGATAACTACGAATACGTATATTAATCGCTGCACAGTAACATATATTTTCTTCACTACATTGGCTTATTATAGTGTTCAGAATGTTAACTTCTTTATTAGCGAAAGTTCAAGTATTAGTTTTTCTTAGAAATAATGCGAAAATTACTCAGCTATGTAATACTTTGCATTTAAAGAATCTGAATTTATTTGTAAAGTTTAGTTCAGTTGCAAGCTAATATAAAAAATTCTCTTAATTTGGTCAAAATGTTCTCAAGTAACTCTAACAAACAAGAACGTACGACAATTTCTCTATCACTTACATTGAACGGCTTGTCGCAACATATAAGCCAAAATATTATTAAAAAAAGCCTGTCACAGCGTTAAACCGCACTTTACATATATATACTGGAGAAACATGGTTGAGCAAACCCGACACAAAAACAAAAATTCTTCAAATTGAATTGAGAACATTGCACCGTTGTTTTACTGAAGTACAGCATTGAAGAACCCCTGATTTTTTGTCATGAAAAGTGTTTAACATAGCTTTGTATACGTGTTTGTGAAATCGTAGTTAAAAGCTGTATTCACTGGAACCACATGCATATGTACATGCGGCAGTCCAATAATTTTTCAAATATTCAATATTTGTGGTGACATTGTTGCTATTATTTAACACTGCATCTCTGAAAATATAAACCAGTCTGTGACGATAAATAATTGTCAATAAGATTATAAGCCCATGTCAACTTTAAGGGCCGGATGTTATAACATTACAAAAAAGAACAGCTAAGGGCGGGGGGTTCGGGGAGCGGCAGTACTACGACTTAGGCTTAGTACATAGCTCATATAGTTACCTTAGCTTACGCTAAGACTGAGGCTTAGTATATCGAGAACGGCTTGGTATGTATTACACTTCGACCCCTAAAATTGACATGGGCCAGATTATAAATAACAATATTTTGACTGCATAATTGAATGGCGAAATAAAATGGAAAGAATTCATGAAACAGCAAATACAAAATGAATTGATATTAGATATTAGTGTCAGGACATTATTTCGCATCCAAAGAACCACAAATATTACGCTAACTTGTAGTTTTCTTAGAAAACATGAATTATCGTTTGTTGTAGTTCGCTGAATTTACAATATTAAAATTATATTTTTACTACGGAAGATTACTTGAATGATTGCTGTATGTAATACGGTATATAAATTTAAAAGAACACAAGCAAATGCGTAAAAATCCAAATTATATAACCATTTAACATTAATACGTCTTTTCAAAAATATAATAAAAAATTGTACTTACTTTAAATTCCGGTTCGGACCTTTGTTAAGTCTTCGGTACTACTAACAAACCTGCATAATCAACAATGAATAGGTTTTTGTGATATCCGGCACTTGAATTTAACAAAGAGCATTTGACGTCAATGAAGACACTTGTGTAGGTGAGCATTAATGTTTTGCATCATAAGACGGAAGAATGTTATCGGCAAAACAGAAATATTACGATACGAAACACTAGACATCGGAGATATAAAACTGATCGTAAAATGTCTAATAATCACAACAATAATAACAATAAACAGCATCTAACGTATCCCACATTATACGCAGGCTCGCCAATATCACTTCAGTTTTATAAGGTTAGGATACTATCCATTGTAAAAAGTGAATCCTAGATGAAACACTCAATATACTAATGATACCTACGAACACATATATAACAAATTTTGAGGTGAGTATTTTACGCAAATCACTAAATGCATAAATATTAAGTGCATGACATAAACAAAAATTATACTGATCTCTGCCTAAAAATTTTAATTAGTTAGTCGTCACCGGTTTGAGAAACGTTTGGGGAGATTTTTTGCATGATTTGGATACAATAGGCATACAGAACAAGGGCACTGATTATGTTTGAGACAAATAGATGCGTCCAATTAGAGGTTATGTATACTAAAGAATATATTAATCCATATTTTCGCCTTAAATATAATGTCTATTGTTATAGAGTGGAATACATGAATACGCAACACCACCATTGTATACGAAACATTTAGCAATATATGTTAGAAATATATAATATTTAAGCCATAGCTTTTCACCGGCTCGCATGCTTGAGATTACGACAGCAAAATTTGAATAGGTTTAACATGAACCTATGATATGATCAAAAATAGCATCCAAGTTAGTGTAAATATGCAGAAATACTTATATCTACGGGCACTTAAGTACATCAAATACAAAAAATTACTCACATTAGCTATTTGGTGCTCCCTGCTAAAAAATGAGAATAAAACTCAGGAAACATAGACATATACAGATATTCTAAATTGAGCAGGCAGCAGGCTATTTATTTATACAATTTTTCGATTTTAATTGCAAAATCAAAATATTTTTTCCAATTTTTTCAAATTTTAGCGAAAATCTTTATAACACTTTAACACACAGGTTGCTATTCGACAGCAGTGTAGACGGTAAAACATCTAATTAGTTGGCATTTGTTTTTGGGGTGTGTTTGAACGCGTATTTTTTTTCGCCCACTTGCTTCGGACCAGCAGCTCTTGATAGATCATGACTTGGTTTGTACAAATTAATCCGTTCTCGACAGCCTCTAAAGCAAAAAGAAGAAAAACCAACTTACTGTTTGAGTTTTGTTAACTGCACAGTGAATCAGAGTGCCAAATTTTTAAGAATAATTTCCCAAAATATCCGCATAAGATTATCTAGTCATAAAATATTTGATACAATAGCACCAAATATTTTAAGAATAATATTCTTATGCAGGTATTCTGGCAAATCATTCTAAAAATTTTGGTATTCCGAGTTAGTGTGTTTTTTAACCTGTCATCATATGCTCATATAAGGTAAGGCACTTTTATGCAGCAGTTATGTCAAAATCCTGTACTTAATATGCAACGGTACATATTTTTCGTAAGATACGTGGCGCTTACAATACATCGTTTTAAAAATGATGGAAGGCCTGCTCTCGTGCACTAGGCAAGTGGATTGCATTAGATAGTTCACCGCTGCGACACGCCTTGGTGGAAACCTGAATGATCAATCATTGTAGTGCGTTAACTCGACACCAGTTGTTGCCCGCACACCATTGGAAAGCGCGCTAGTGGTGAGTTATATCCGTGATCGAATGATCAATCTAGACGGGTTACAGCATTTGAACAATGATATGTTACAGTACCTATAACAACAAGATATAAGTAAACGAACTGAAATTTGCTTACTAAGCGACGGTGTCAAATTAATGTGAAGTGCAGTTATACTAAGATAGATATAAGTAGGAAATGAACACTGACAATGAAATAGAATCATGTGAGTGGCAAATCTCCTACCGATCACAAAAATAATACTAACTTAACTAATCAAATAGAAATTCAAAGTAAACCTCAAGCAAGCAGCCAAATGCGGAAGCAGCAATCGACGCCGATTTTGCAGTCGAGCAATATATAAACCTTTCATTATTTCTACTTAGGTAGAAATATATGCAGTAAAGTGTATAAATTTTGTTGTCAAATTATATTGAAATCCAAGTTTCATCTAAATGAATTACATAGTTTCTTTTGGCTTTCACGTAAAAGAACAACGCTTTATTTCAACAACAGTAATTCAGAAAGGCGTAACCGGGGCTGGCTAATAATTTTTTATTTGATGTCTTATTAATATTCATGCATGCGTGTTTATCTGTAACTGCACCCGTTGTGGACCTCATTATCATGCCAAAACCAACTAAAATTTGGATGTGATCATTTTTAACTTGACAGTGTATCGATTTAACTTAAATTCTTACAGATTATATGACCACTTATATGCATAAATATGCTATAAGTATACATTCCATTCCACACTGTTTCTTGCGGGGGATTAACTGACTCAGAACTAATATATTGGGCCAAAATCAGCGCAGCCTTTGGTCTTTTCATTTATAAAATGGTAATAAGTCGACGCATTTCACTCAAATTTAGGGATCTTATAAAATCTTATATGGCATACATCAAGCACTAACAACTAGACACATACTGCCTAGGCTTTATGGGTTAAGAGTAAAATATTGGTTCAAAATCTGCATAAATTTCGTTTTTATAAATGTGTAACCTCGGTTTACCGAGCTGACCCCTATTTTCACCACACATGTCAAATCACGGGTTTTAGGGCTATTCCTGTATCACGGTCAAGTGAGAAACATTGGTTCGAAATTAATACTTGATTAATTAATCTACTTGAAGAAAAAATGTGATTTGTCATCTATAACCCTATGCCTATCCCAATTTGACTATGGTGTGTTGGCTCATTTAAAGTTAAGCAGGTAATAAAAGGATGCGCCGTCCGTTTATCATTGGGACTGGGTTGCGGGCGCAATGGTTGAGGCCGTCGCCAAAGGGGATCAGGCTGCGGGCGGGGTGAGTGGTAGGGGGAAATCGTCAAGGGAGATAAATTTTTGAAATTTTTGGAATTTAAATTTTGAAATTTTTTGGCCACTTATTTCACTATATTTCCCATATCTTTTGCCAAATTTTACTCAACTTTTAATAATTTGGGCAAATTTTTGCTAATTTTTGTCCAATTTTGCCAATTTTTGCCAAAATGTTCCGCGCGCCACCGGCCAAAATTTTTGAATTTTTTGAACTTTACATTTTATAATTTTTTGGCCACTCATTTTAACAAATTACCCATATCTTTTGCCAAATTTTATTCAATTTTTTCTAATTTCCACAAATTTTTGCTAATTTTTGTCCAATTTTTACCAGAATCTTCCGAGCGCCACCGGCGCCCGGGGGTGGGTGTTGGGGTTGCTTGTGTGTGGAGCCTCTGGGGAGTCAGGCTTCCTCCCAGAGGGGAATCGGCCAGGCAAAGATGGATAATCTCTCTGTAAACCAGTAAGCTTGTATGGTTAAATATAAATATAGGGCGCTTCCCTATTGTCCTCTTACTGTAAGGATACAAATATAATGCCATTACGAGCTTTGGTCTTTGGACCAGGGATCGACAACGTGGGAAAACCGGACTAGACAGTGCTTGGTTCTATGAGAAATGTAAAATTGACAGATATTTTCTGTAAATGTATTTAAAGAATTTAGAGTTTGAAACCATATTTTCTGGTAGATCGTGACGCGGCAATAATAATGAGGATACGTATATATCATAAGTTCACATGCACAATGAAAGTATTGCTAAATTCGGTTCACCTTTTACGAAGCTAAATATGGCAACTGCAAGATTTTAAAGATTCTGTTAAAATGTTAGTTTTACCCCATTTTGGCGATTTAGTAGTGTTGAGAAGCGCCCGGTTTACAATGAATTCGCCACCTGTCGGGCAACGGCCGACCGACGACACCAAGGCGATGTCACGACCTATGGACGGTTGACTGACCAGAAGCTTATATTGCTACGATACAAATTTAATATTCGTAAGCATTTCTTAACCATTTGTTAGAAAATTCGGTAGATTTGCATATGAAGGTTTTGCATGGCGTGCAATGCCACGACTAAAGGGCGGACTCCTACACCCACGCAGACTACGGCAAAGCAATACTGTATTATAGATACTGGCGGCTATTAGATCTGTTATTAAATATTGACTAATATTACCTTAACATTAAACATGCATTATAGGCTTGAATATGACAAATACAAAACGGCACCAAATACTTAAATCATACTGTGTTCTGTGGTTGAATTTGTTGAAGTGCCGAAAATGAATAGGTATATTGTTTTTTTCAAAAGAGATTGGCTGAGAATTGTGCGAGCAAACCTAATCAGACCTAAACCAGACCAGCCATCTTGTGGTGCAAAAACTTATATTACATCCAGAACTTTTGTTAATGAAAGAATACGGAACACGGAATTTGCTTAAACTTTTCGATAGTCGAAAATGGCATATCCAAATAACAAGTAAATGAAATTAAACCATATGTTCCAACTGAATTTGGCGGTTCACAGCTTGCAGAAAAACGTTTCTCAGAGAAATTTCAACTTTACATTTGGGTTCGTGTCTGTTCATAAACCAATACAACATATTGGTGACATCGAACGAATAGTTTAGTTCTTCGGTGTCAGCAACTTAACCCTTTCCTGCAGCGTAGAGATTATTGTGTATTTGCTAATGGTACAGTGTCGTACAAATTTTTGTCATGGCGAGAGAGTGAACCTGGATTATTCGAATTCGAGCCTGGCACTCTAGTCACTACGATATTTAGGAGCTGTTGTTCGTTTCTTTAACGAACCTCGCAAAGCGAACGAATACCGACGCACGTAAACACACACGATGCACTACAAACGCGGCCAGCGCATAGTTTTGAAATGTAAGCTATTACAAACATGTGACTGTGTATGCGAGAAGGGGATAAATGGCTTTATATATTCGGATCCAACCAATTTATGCTCACAAAAACAAGTCGCAAACTTTGCATGAATGCAGTTAAAAAACCCAAAACGGCTAGTTTACAGTCATACAGAAGTAAGTTTCCAAACATGTTTTGCCGAATTTTGATTGGACAAAATGGGAATACGATGGTAAAATGGATATATACATCTTTAGTTTACTTTCGCGCAAACCAATGAATCAAATTTGTAAAGAGTCTGTTGTTATAACTGTTTAACTAAAGCTAGTCTGTATATGTACTAATAGGTTGCTTGTTTATCGCCAAGGCTGTGAATTCTGAGTGTTGAATATGTAATTTGGAGAGATCTACACAACTTGAGTTGTTTTAATAGTTCGTGAGACATAGCCGCTTATTTCGCATTTAGGGACTTGTAATGTGCATCTACATGTAGGATGAATTGCTCTACAAAATGAGATCAATAATGACCACGCAGCTCAAGTTAAGGACAGTCATCGTGCATTTCGGGTTTCTTGGGCCCTTTGAAAAACCTATTTTGATCAAACCCTTCAGCGTAAATAATGAAAACAGGGGTACACCCTCCACAGTAACATAGACGGTATGAAACCAAAAACACCCACATAGCTCTAGCGGTTACGGCGGTACCGCCCTTTTCGTGCATTTTGGGCCTCTTGGGCCCATAAAGAACCCATTTTAACCCAACGCTGCAGCGTAAACAATGTCAGATATTGCTTTTTGTGTATTTTTGGTCTCTGGGTGGTTTAAAGAACCCCGCTGGACCCCAATCCTGGACCCAATGATACATTTTCAAAAGCTTTATATCAATTTTATACAACCTTAATTTCTGTACAGAATGAACGTGGCTTGGCCGAATGCTTAGATACAGCCAAGAATATATTTTGCCTGGCACCTTTCTGATCCGACCCGAGCCCCTTCGACCGTCTTTTATGATTCGAAGGAGTTGGGATCCTTTTTCGCGCATAACTAAAAGGCACAAATAAATATTTTAAGGTTTCGAATGAACTGTCGTGCGAGTCTATCGGCCAAGGCAATGTTGAGCTTATGCGCGTTACCCAAAATATTCCAGACACGTACACTGTCAAAATTTGCCACTCTGGCCAGCGACAATTCTTGGCTACCGTCGAGTAAGGAATAATACCATTTACTGCTTTGAAACATAAGGAATATGTCCGTTTTAGCGTCATCGTAAAGCTTTATAATGGTTCGTTTACTGCTACTGCAGCAATACCATTCGCCTGACAGCTGCATGTGTACATTCAAAGCAATTATATCATGTACTGTTTGAAGACATCAAAGCCACTGCTAAATCGGGTGTTGCGATTAAGGTCGAAGTACAAAGCAGTATAGAAAAACTAAACTTTAAAAATGCTTGAATAAAAATGCTTCCGTTAATATTGCTCCTCGGTGTTAGTCCATGGTACAATATTAATCTCTATTAGAGTCGTCAGACTGACACAATGGTGACAAAGTGGAATGTCTTACGTTCAACACATCGACCTCAGGGGATCCTCTCCAACGCCCTGCACTGGGTATCGTCGTGTTCGACTTACTTGAACCCATTATCAGCAATTTTGATACTGCAGTCGCTACGCTCGCGCACATCCGTGAACCGAAAGAAGTATTCAGCACTACTCCTAATACAGGAAGGTTGTTGGTAAAAATAGTCGGTGCTATCAAAAGTGAAAAAAAACGTTCAGAATGTATCGACGTTACGGCGATGCGAAGGGCCCGTGTTTGCACTTGGGCGAGAGAGCCTTCCACTCATGGGGTCCCTCACATTGTTTAAATTTTTAATCCCTTCGAGTAGACGAGTGTTTGAACTTGTCTCCAGAACAGAAGCAGCGAAAGTCCTTGAATTTTTGCCAACCTGCCTTTAATTATGCTAAAATTTTTCTCAATTTTACCTACTTGTGGCAATTATTACCGAATGGTTCTCAATTTTGCCAAGTTTTTTTAATTTGCGGTGCATCTTCTTCGGGCAGGGTAAGGTGCGTTTGGAGTCTCAGGCTGATCCTCACATCATAATAGATCATGTGCCTTCACATCATATTTGGGGGCCTCATATCCTATCGTGGGCCCTGGCGGTGTAGATGCAAGGCCTACGTATTTTTGTAGCAACAGTTTTTCAATTATCAGAAATCTTGAGTTGTGCCATCAACATCAATGTATATATTGCTAACAATATCGAAGTTAGGGTTTTAGTAAAGTTTTAAACCGTAACCGTGGACATAAACCACAGTTTTGTATCTGCTGTGTCGGTCGTGTAGCTTTTGTGTAGTGGCTCAAGATGAGACTTACAGAAGCAGCTTTTTCATTTATGTGTCAGAGGTAGCAATGATTTTTTAATAGTTGTTATAAAAGCAGTCCTTCAAACAGCTATCTGAAACGCACAGAAACGGCATAACCTTTGAGCCATGCTATTCGGAATTATATATTTAGTTTCAGATATTTTCATATATTTCTGTATATTTCATTACATTTTGATTACAATTTTGTTTGATTTAGCACTAGTGCCTAAATAATCAAGTCTACCCGATTTTGTTAGAACAAAGTTGTATAATATAAGAAACAAGCGAACGCTGTCAATTCGGTAAATGTTAATGTTATTGCTACGAAATGGTTGACATGACAACAGTCATGGTCTACATATCAAAAACTAGTATATAGGCGTTAAATAGACGGAGGTTAAAGTGGTCGCCTTAGGTAAGCTTTCCTAAAACTTGTATCAGGTAACTTATTATTATCGTGTGTCTTTGGTATACGGGGCGAATATAGCTTAAATTTGCTAGCTTCCTCTAGCTAGGATATGCTTTCCACGGCAGAATAATGAGATAAAAATCGAGCAATTTTATTTGGCAAATATTATAAAGTATAAGCAACGAATCGACTGAGTTTGCTTTATTTTCATTGTTACGTATGACCTTAGGTGCTAGACTTTTTGGCAGAATTTATAGCGAATAAATGTTCAAACCATCTGTTTGGCAAAAAGATTTTAAGATCGTAAATCCAGTTGTTAAGTGTTAAGTTTAAAAGTATGTATTGACTTTATTGGTATGAATTAGATTCTCTTAATTCTTATATCATTATGATGTATACTCAGAATTAATTAACGCTTTTGTTTAACGCTTTTGTTTACGACAGTTTCCTACACGTATTACATTCGAAGTTTTGCTTTTTTGTGGGAGAACTATAAAAAATGAAATCTTCTGGGCTAATTATATTTATGTTTATAACTGTCGTATTCAAAAGATGTATTACGGACAACACGCTTTTCTACGCATATTCCAACTTTCAAATTTTTTGAAAATTACGTAATCTCATCGAAATTAGTTACATAGATATTGTTTCAGTTACTTTATTTTAAAAGCTAAATAGGCAAAATTTATTTAAATACATATAGATTAGGAACGCATGTGGATATGGGTAAAATTTTCTGTTGGATATTATTAAAGTTCTGTGTAGGCATGTGTGCACATTTTTGTGTACTGGTGTTAGTTGTCCAGTAGCAATAAACAATCTCCAGCTTCCTAAAAGAATTCAACCCAAAATTGTTTTTCGGCTGTATCTTGGTGAAGAAATTGCTGATTTAACTCAAATTTTAGCGGCGAACATGAACGCAGATCTGATATCATCATCAGCGACGTGGTCAGAAATTTCCGGCAGGAAGAACATTCGTGACTATCGAGTTGTTCAATAAAGGTGCTCGTCGAAGGCCGGAAAATTTCCACGAATTTACGTCTCAATTGTGAAAAAATAGCCTAATAACGGAAAACTCGCGTGGTAAAACAGTGGTAAGCGGCGAAAATTTTCACGGTTTTTATGCTTAACTACAGGCTCACAAAAACGTTTGGTGCCGCGATACATCCCCCCATACGCCCTGGCTACGTCTAAGGACATCAGTAATGATACATTCCGTATAGATGCTTTAATAATAACAAACTAAAACCCATATTCAGGGCACAAATCTGCTTTGATTTTTCTCTTTTCGGACAGTAATCTTGATAATCAGCGAATAGATTTCCGTCAAGCTTTAACAGTGCGTGTAATGTTTACAAATGTGTGGATGTCAATAAGTAATAATTGCACTTTAGGAGCTGTTCATACGAAAGATCCTGGCCCCAAAGGTATATTCTGATCAAAATCCGCCCACATTCTACTCTTTTATTGGCGTACTTTGTTAATGGGTACACCGGGTTAACTATAATATTTGCAGCAGACGTGTTCCTTACCGTAATTACATCGTACTTACCTACTGATATTACAACTGAGGCAAATTTAGCAAGGAAACAGGATTGTAGGTATCACTTCAACACAACGCTGAACTCTTTTGTTGTTTCAAAGAGTCGAATTAGAATTGTTGGGGTAAACCCCAGTCTGATTTAGAATCCAAGGAAGTGTAAATTAAAATAATTGTTTTCGCTGCGCTTATAGGAGACTCGGCTAATCCCGACAAAATACATGATCACCTTTCCTATAGCGGTGCCCTCATGGGAATTCCTGACAATTCTTCAGTCTTATCCCGACACTTCGGGATATTCCCGACAGTGAGTTTTCTATCGCCCCAAACATTGAACATCAGTTTCAGACGACTGCTTGTATTAAAAGATATTCAAAATACCAATGACAACAACAATTGTTTGTATTAACGCTCCGGTTCTTGTTCAATATGGATCATAAGCCTTCGAAGGCTGCTTATCGTATTTTGTCTGCGAACTCAAATGTTTGACGTTTTCGACAGAAATCAATTTCTCTGTTTTCACTTTTGAAACAAGAACCTATGCCTGTGCAACTCTCAGCCTGCATTTGCTATAAAATCAACATGTTTTCGCCTGTGATCACAAATTACAAACAATTATATTCGGCTATCGCTTGGTTATGGCTTTCTATAGCTTTAGCAAGGTAAGCCGTTTCGGTTCGCCTTGATCGAACGTGGGCCATGCCCGGGAGATCTTTTCATTCTAAAATTGGACACGTAATCCACCTTTTGGAGCCCTTCCTGAACACATTTCTCAGCAATATACATATATAGCTTTGATATAAATACATATATTCTTGTAAATTGATACCGTTTCGGCTAGAACTAATTCTCAATTAACGCTCATAACAAATGTAATCTGGATTAAACCGGAACAGAAACATGAAAGATTGCTAATGAATTTGCTTGGAAACCGGAGTTCGATATGATTACGAACTAGGTGGCAGACATGAAAGTTGGTGTCTTTACATACTCAAAGTTTTTTGTGTCGAAGTCGTTCAGACCTTCAAAGTCCCTCAAAAAGTTGTTCACAGTAGAAACATTCAACGACTTTGTGCGACTTTAAATGACTGAAAAACATAGGCGAAGAAAACTTTCGGCGTGTTAACGTACCGTCATAACCTTAAGCAAACAATCGTAGTTGGCAACCTCTAGAGCTTGAAATATGTTATCTCCTTTTCAAAATTTGGCAAACACGAACGACAAATATACGCGCCAGTATTCAAATCCATTCCGCATCCAACGTGGCACCATCTGCCGCATTGGTTGCACTGTGCCCAATATATTCCGGCGATATATTGCCCACCACACACACCACATATATTGTCGTCGGACGCCGTTGCGGCAACGAGAAGTGGGGCCTTAGCCCGTTCAGGATTGGTCGAATCGTCAGGCTTTTCTGGTGTAGGATTCAAATGTACTCGACGGGGCTTCATGCGGTTAAATGCCGACTGACTCTCCAAACGGTTCGCATTGAGCGGCGGGACCAGAGCGCGGAACGGAGTGTGCTGGAGCGATTCGACAGTGGACACTTCTGACGCCTCTCTTTGTAAACCAACAGGACAATCCTCGTTGTAGCTCTCAACCATATTACTTAGAACAGCGAAGGCTTGAGTGCGCTCCGTTGAACTCTTTGGCAGTGCGCTTGACCCGCAAAGCGGGAGAGGTATTTTTGCAGCAGGAGTATAACCTACACTTGACGGACCCGGAGGAGGTGAGCTGTATTGATCCGAAGCAGTCGACAAATTGTTCGAACCTGGAGTGGCCGCTGCTGACTGAACATTTTCGTCTTCAGAAGCCAACATTGCGTCTGCGGCACGTGAGGAACCTTCTCGCAAGGCAGACCGGTTTAGAAGAAACATCCCCAAGTTTTTAAAACTCGAAACACTTTTTTCTGCTGTTGCACACTGCTCCCACGACTGCTTCAATATAAGAGAAAAATTTTGTCTGTTGATCACTGTGCCCGGATTTTTGACCAAATATGTAAATTAAGTTATAAAATTGCATTGTCAATTTATCATTCCCGGTCACTTTTTGTAAACAATATATACGTGAATTTAATTTCGAAGTGTTATATACTCACTTATGACGCTCGTTCAAACCTTTTGCGCAATATCAATAGCATAAAAATTACGTCCTTCCTTGGACATTATCTGGATGGCTAGATGCTAGCGTTAGCTTAGCCCCTCGGTTTTCTTGATCATTACATGGAATCCGCCTTTTTTCCAACTCATTTTCCTGGATTAATTTACTTATTTTCCCGGATACCCTCGGGCGCGGACACGCCGTACATCAATGCTCAAAGGCTTGTTTTATAATTCAAGAGTTTAAATTTACCGAGTGCTTCAGTCCGAGGCATGTGACTGAATTCGTCTTCATAGCGCTGTTCCATTTCGGATAACGCTGCTGTCATATTCGCCACAGTCCAAGTCTGCACTTTTCCTCGATTGACATGGCATGAACGGTTTTTATTGCTGTGGGTGGGGTAGGCACGCTGGCTGGAGCAGCATTTTGTGGTTTCTTAGTACGATAGGGTCGCTTAACGGCGGGCTTTCGGGCTCTGGGTAATCTTGTTCCGTTCCGTTTGCAACTGTCATAAATTCTGCCATTGGAGTTTTTACAACGACCCACATGGTGTCGGGAATAAACAGGCAGTGTCGGGAATAAAATTATGGACCGTATACCCGTTCTGAAAAAAAGTAAGAATTTCACAATATTTTAACTGCACCATTGGGTAGAACGGCTCGAATTACCCTGGAATACCAAGTTTTGAACCTGAAACCACACTTTTTTATACAAAAATCTTAAATATCCCTTAGATAAACTATACGTATAGAATACCAGATTTACGCCAAAATATGAACTGAAAGCGAAAACACCCGCGTGATGCTAAATGATTCATTGCATCACAAAATGGCTGAACAACAGTATATAAAATCTATAGCTACGTATTCTGACCCTTTCGCAGTTCGCTGGAGGCAAAATTTAAGCAATATCGCCAAGTTAAACATCGATGTGTCGGGATTACCCTGAATAAATTTTTTGTCGGGATTACCCGAGTCTCCCGTATATGCCCAACTGTGTAAAGCTCCGTGGTACCACTATATCTTCAATTTACAACAGCAAGATAAAAATTGCAACAATGACTACGGCTATCATATCAAACCTCGCGAAATCTGCCACAAAACGCTTTATTTGTCAGTAATAGTTTTGAGTGTTTCTGAAATTACAGTATCACTTTGCCAGATAAGCTTTCCAGGTTTTGTGGAATTATGCGGGAACTACCGCAAGACGTGATGGTTAAAATTAAAGGTCATTTTAATACGGGGTGTCAAACCCAGTGCGGGTTTGACTTCTCCCGATGTAAAACGACACGATTTCAATCTTCTTGCCCGGCGAAATGTTGTTTTAAATTGGTAGATCCCGTTTCACCTTTGCACAAATTATGTTAACGCCAAGAATACCGTTTCAATTCGGGCTTACAGTGAGCTACCGTATATCTAGTCTGTATTTGATCGTTGAAATGTTTAAAATTTCTAATAGTTGCCACATATAGCTCTAATCTATTTTCTCGATGAAAGCTTAAAACAACCACGCTTTGAAGACACACAGACAGCCCGAATTGAAACGGCATTTTAAGTGTGATTGTTCAGTTTCAGAGAATCATGAATTCACATCATATATAACACAAATGGTTCTCTTGATAACTCCACATTCGTAGTGAAGCATCTAGTATGATAACTATTTTACGTGGGAATATTATTGCTACTACTTTCAATAATATTTCGCTAATTTATGCTCCAAGAAATTTATGTAATTTTGCACCGATTTGTTTTAACTTTCAACTGTCTAAATTCTAAAATACACATCATAGTTTCGTATATTAGATATACTTGCATGCCCCGACTTAATCTCTATAGTTTGTTTCATAGAAGATTTTATTCTGCTTGAGTACAGTAAAATCCAACAACTACAATTCAAAACTTGAAGAGTCGGTTACCGGCGGCGCAAATAACAGTTGCAGACCACTCGTCGCGCTATGCACGGGTGTAGGCAGAAACTTTTGCACGGTGGGGAAAAGGATCTGCTAGGGGCACTGCTTAAACGCAACCTTTCACCCATAAATTTCCTGTTCCATTATATTTCAGGGAGGCACAGATGCTGCAGGGCGGCACGCATCCCATTCCGGATTTGCTACACCCCTGCCACTATGCCTTTACACTACATTGGCGGCATGGGTTCGCCTATTCACAGCAAATGAACCCTTGTCACCGCTACGTTTACCCAGTGGCTAAATAGATCACACACTTTAAACGTGGCGAATGGATAACAATTTCTCATGAATTTTGCGGGCCTACATAGAAGCCACAAGTATAACAATTTATGTTATTCTAAATTTGGGCCATCTAGAAGGTTTTCGAAAACTGGCTGCTTAAATCTTTCTGACGTTGCGATATGCACAAACTTCATATAATGGCATACTTTGCAGCAAAATACCGCTATTACGAAATAAACTGCAATAAAACTGCAGCTATGAATAACTATGACATCATAATCATTCATATAATCATCATATATTATATATCATCATTCATATATTCATCATAATTTACTACAGTATTGGTACACAAATATTTCACGTATGAATAATTCCCAAACTTCCGTTGCTGAAATAAACACAGTACAATTACTAGTAGTCGGTGACTACTTAGATAAAAATTAGAACACCCAATGCAGTTAATATTGTTAATTGTTCACAAAGATGTTCTTTCGTCTTGGCCAAACATAGGGAAAACTGGTCTGAAAGAGCAGTATTTCAAATGTTACTTTATGCAGCCGCAAATATACCCGCGTATATGATAACTTCACACTGATTTCTGTTTCGTCATGCTCATAATTATTATATGTTACTTCCATATTAATCAAATTAACTGTCGTCCACTTAATCTCTATTTTTGATGCTACATTGATTATGTAATCAATTGGGTTAGATTATATAATCAATGCAGTGAAAAACATACTCATGGAAACAACTGCTGTTTAATCAATTTGCTAAAACCCTATATGTAGAGTTAAATTATGCACCCTCACATTTAGAAATTGGTTATATTATTATTCATGACATATTTTGCGTCGAAGACCATGTTATAAGCATACACTGACCAAGGTCCGAAGTCCAAGAAGGAGAATCGGGTCAACCTTTGGCCTCCCAACTAGCTTATCTAGCTACATTACCTATCTGCGCAAAGTCAAACCAATAGCTTCCTAAATCATCGTCGCATGAGGATAATTCAACAGCCAGTCTTTCCAGTGTGGCACATAACACAGCCATAAACGGTGTAGTTTATCTGTCGAAGTGGGTGGCAAAACAGTCTGCAAAACTTAAAAACTAATACGGTGACCTTAACACCGATTTGTAATAGTTAAACACCATGCTAGAGAGCGTCAAAAAAATTTTTAAAAACATATCGTGTCTAAGACACCTTGTTGTCCAGGGTGTGCTTGCCAGTATATTGAGATACGTACGTTCCAAACAGTGGGGACATTATAATGTAAACGCCGCATAAATTGATTGCATAGTTTGGGAACCATAATGCATTTAATTTGCGTAACGTATCTAGTATTTACCGCGTTTGTATTGACCGCATTAGCACCGACCTTCGTCCTAACTACTGCGGTAGTGTTGGCTTGATAGAAGGAGCGTTCGCACCGGATTCCAGCTAACACCATTTATGCAGTTCACGGATAGTTCCTTGGGCATAGATAAGAGGGACAGGTAGGACTTATCAGCTCATTTTTTGAAGGGAGGACAGTCCT
This sequence comes from Trileptium ribeirensis, assembly GCA_030248225.1. Lineage (NCBI taxonomy): Eukaryota > Metazoa > Nematoda > Enoplea > Enoplida > Thoracostomopsidae > Trileptium > Trileptium ribeirensis. The sequence goes on from JASANE010001566.1 coordinate 26,584, forward strand.
CCCTACTGCTCAAAATATAATCTTTTAATAAGACAAGAATTAAAGTGATGTCGCTGCCCCACACACTCTCATATACATCTTAGAATTTTCAGGAGCTATCCTATCATTATATGTGCGAATTATATGTATTTTGTCTAGAGCTGTCCTACGAAGCTGTCTCCCACTTTTCAAATCAGATCAGCGCCTTGGATGGTTCCAATCCAAATTGCTAATCATTTTTCCTAATAAGTTTTTAATACAATAATATTAAAATTAGGATTATGCTGAAAAACTAGAAAACAAACACCTCTACCTCAAGTTTCCTGCCCTGGGTGTCGGCATGATAGATATAACTACTGACAACTTGGACCCGACAACGTTGTTTAAGTTATTCTCAGTGTCTGTGTACCGAACACGTGAGATAGAAAGCCTTATATGGCCTAAATTATGGTTCAATGACAAAAATAAATGTGCATGTTCATCGGCACAAAAATACTTCGTATGCAAAATTACAACCACTTTTTAGGGGTACCTGGCTATCTGCACAACCCATAGCTATGTGACCTCTTGATTAGGTACAGTATAGTTCCATAGAAACAGCTTTTGAAAACTTTGAATTTTGAAGTTCTACTCATCAATCAAGCAAATTATTATGTGTAGGACATCATCTAGCCTTCGCCTGAGGGGTATTCTTGTAATAACAAACCGAATGCAGTACGAGTGCTTGCCGGTCAAACACTTCAAAACACAAAAGTAGAAGACGAATTATTAATGTTTTGTTTGACCTATTTTGTCCGAGCACCACATTCATGTAAGCAATTTTTACATAAAGTAATGTTTTCACGACCGTTTTCAGATTATACATCGCATGTAGTACCAAGTTCGATATGCGATAATGACATAACTTGATTGGTCCCGTTATAAGTTCCGCGTAACAATAAACATATATATCCAGAAAGGCCTGAAATTTTGCTTCAGGCGTTGTTTGGAATCACCTTTCAAAAATGAAGACAGACCTGCGATACAAAACTAATATTAAACGAAAACTTCAATAAGGCGCCTGCCATGCAATGTTACATCGCAAAATAGATCTTAAAAATGAGAAATCCGCTAAACGTGTAAAGCAATCTGAAAAAAGCATGATACCATGAAAAATGTTGCAGGGTTTGATGCTTGTGTTATAATTGACAGATACTATGTTTAATCCATAGTCTTTCCGTCTTCTTTTTTACCGCTTTTCCAAAAAGGGTAACAGCAAATAAAATACTTGAGGCAATTCATAGGATTTTAAATAGAATTTCTGCTATGCAATACTTTTCTTCTAGAGGACATGGTTGCTTCTTTCAGCAAAGTGCCTGGAATATTGGAATTCGCATAATCGACTCAAAATACAGGACTTCTGTAACACCTTACTCTTGAGAAAAATAGTTTTCATATACCTCCGTACTTTCTTTCCGAAGATTTACATTTCTACTTCCGAGCTTATTAAAGGTATATTGTAACAACTATAAAATAGTAATATGCAAAGCTTTCCAGCACTATGTGATTCACTTAACACAGACTTACCTGTTTTATAGGAGTCACCACAGTAACGCTAGTGAGATTGCGGTGCATATTTTTCAAAGGAAAAGATTTGTGTCGTCCAGACGCGGCGGACCCAGTGAGGAATTGAGATTTGCCGACGAACTGGAACGATGACAGCTCTTTACTGCTCTCAATCCAGTCTCCCACGGGAGCGGAACCAGTTGTAGCCGCATAATCCAATGAGTTGTAACCCTGCCCCAGCTTCGCGACTCCTCGGATGTAGGGCATGGTAGTTCTCATCATGCAGCTGCCTTGGCGCTGCCTACAGGCCCGTTATACCTAGCCATCGTATCCGGAGTCGTAATGCAGGTAGTCTCATTCGCAGCCCGCGTCGGTTGCTTTTGGTTTCTTACATGGTTCATTGCCCTGTGGGATCGGTGAATAAAGCTGGGCAGTAGATGAGAGTAGATAAAACCACGGTATTCGGGGCAATGAAGAACTTCTTGCAAACCGATAACTACTCGACAGGGAAGAACGGGGCTACCCATGGCTTGTAGAAATTAGACGTACGAGTAAGAACTATTTTGCCCATTCGGGCTTTACAGTAAATCATGACTGAGGGACTTTATCATCCGCTACGACATGTTGGCTGTAAATTGTCTGAGGGCGGCGACCCCTCCAGCACTGGATCCCACTCCCTGCACGCTAGGGTCAGACAGCCCATGGCCCATCTATATTTTGGGATTTCAGTTCCGGACGAATACTTGCATATTTTATGGTTCTAATAAACATGACTGTCACAAACGAAGAACACGGAATTATTGGAAACAATATGCTACGATTCGTGCTGCATCTGAATATTTTATAGCATTAAATATTTACTCGGTCAAACTAGACTTACAAACGTCACGAATTTAGACAACATTTTCGTTAAGAGACTTCTGGAAAATATATATCCCAAAATATTAGCTATCGAGTCTGATGAATTGAGTAAATTTTTGGAGCTAAAACAGCTATCGAATGAGGTAAAACGTGTGAATTTTAGATGAAAATTAATAGTTATTGAACGTGGTGAGTTGAGTAAATTTTTGGCGTTGGATCAAAAAGTATAAAGTGAGTAGAACTGACTAATTTTTTGGTTGAAAAATATTTTTTCCATTATACTGCGTGTATATAAAACCGTCGTAACAAATAATGACTATTAGCTTTAACTTATAAATGTTTGATGAATCGTTTTTCATATCGTATCAGAAAGCATTTATAATATAGTGAACTAGCGAATAAGTATTGGTATTACGCTTGAAATATAGCGAAGGTATTAGGTAAAAAAACTGTCAAGCTCATTTGCCTTTCACAATTTCTAGCAAATTCACTCTCGGTCACAACAAAGTTTACTTGAAGTTACGGTCTTTAATTTCAGGAAAATGATAATGTCTAGAAAGATATATATATTTCGGTGCGATCATTTGTATGATATGTGTTGTATCGTCGTGCTTCCCAAACAGACAAAGTGAATTGGAGCAAAACGATATTGTTATATATCAGGCTTGTTACAGACGACAAATTATTTTCAATCGAACTATAACTGATTCAAAAACAAGCACTCAATGTACGAGACAAATTATAAGCTGGGGCTGTTATGGGACATGCTTTTCATCAGAAGTGAGCTTCATCAGTTTTTCATATTTATTTTATTAATTAATTAGTGTTTTTGGTATTTTGTTGCCACAGTCGTTAGGCTGCGACACTGTTTTCGGGTTGTGTTTAAGTGTGTATTCACAACTGTGTTTAACTGTGTTTAACATCGTATTCCTTGGAATCATTTGCCAGTGGTATATTTAGCGCACCAGGTCAACTCATTACAAATCTAATTTTAATTTGTTATAACAATGGGTACAATTTTTAGCCTCCGACGTTATCGTCGAATCACCCTTCAAAAGCGGTGACCGACATGCGAGGCGATACGAGTGGTAAATTCGATTACACCACTCGGCGCTGTGAAATTGGCTCCCAAGTACAGCTCTTGGATATTGATAATACAACAAATTGGCACTGATTTGCAAATCGTTGTAAAATTCTGTTCTAAATTGTGAACAAATGGGCTGAATAACATAAAGTGCACTGTCTCTGCATCAAGATGATTAGCAATTTCTGTTTTCATGACCCCGATTTGGTTTATGAAGTTTTGTAGGGATGATAGATTAAAAATTGAGGCACTGTAATCAAACATTAATACAAGTGCAAGATACATAATGAATATAATAAGCAATATAAAATGTACAATAATAAAATCCATAACACGATTCTTTCTTATGTGAAGGTAGCTGGGCGGTTTAGCACGTGGAGTTTCATGGTGCTGCCTTATGATCCGCACCTCGGAGGATTTGTTTTTATTTTTTGCTACAGTCTTCTTCTTTCTTTCCTTCTTTTTCTATTGATTTTCTTCTTTTGTCGGTGTGGATTCAAAATCCTGCTAGGGCTGATGCTGTTTTATTTCAAACCACATCTTCGCTTCCGGTTTATCAGATAGAATGATGTTAATTGTGAGTATAATATACATTATTATGTTGTGAATATTGTGAGTATGTGAGTACAGTGTTGAATGGTTCTGCAAAACTAGCTGCTGGCTCATGCGAGCAGCGTAAGTACAAAATATATTGCGACGTGCGGTGCAAAATAAAAACGCTTAGAAATGTTTTTGGAAGACAATAATTTACTAATTAACGCCGAAAACTTAAAATTGTTAAAAACGTCGCGGTGAATTTTCTACTGATGTGACGTGTTGAAGTTGCAAACTGCTGTGACCAATTCCTGTTAGGAAAAAGACGGTCATACTCGTATAAAAAAATTCGGTGCGGCCAATTACTTTCGACACCAAAGCTTGTTTAAATCTGTTTACGTTTATCTATTTAATAACCAGTAAATTTGTCAGTTGTTCTTTTTGTCGTCGAAGAATATACGTGTTGTTGAGAGTATCGATTTAAATTGATTAGTCGCACATAATTCTATAATTTTCAACAAATTCTCAGACAATTTGCATAATGCGAACGCCATTTGCCTGAGTGAAGATTTAGTTACGTACGCCATGGTTGTTATTTTTGCCAAAATCAAAACCTAAATGGGCAAACACTTGTATTCGGAAATCTGAAATGCAGCTCCACTAAAGCATATGCCAACAGAGGCTCCAGAATGAACACTCCAAGTAAAGTTTGCGGTTTGACATTTTTATGTGGGTTTGTCAAATAACGTGCTTAATTTTATACTGTTTTGTCCACGTCCTGTCTCAGAGGAAAGGTGTGCGATCAGGAAACGAGATGTATGTTTTTGCTGCAAATCAACGTGGTTCGTAAAATTCAGTTCTAATCCGTGCAACATGTTTAAAATGCGAACAACGTCTACGGGTTTCGTGCACTGAAAATAGTAACCATGTGAGTAGGGAAGGTATTGACTTGTGCGTTGCTGTCGCATGTGAGATCGAAAACTGGCGTGACAATAGAACAACCTAGAAGTACGCATGCAAATTTTACTTTTCGCATAACGCAGGGGATGAAAGTTCAATTTTGAGGTGTTAGCAATTACAGAAAAATATTTACTGCAGTTCTGCGGTTTTTTCCGTTTCGCTGACATGTGATGACAAGTGGAATCTGCCGCTGAAATACTGTTGTGATAACGAGGTTAATAAATCAAGTGTAAACTGTATATTCTAACACCGTTTTATAGGTATAGGTTTTATAAAAAAAGTAATCAGGTGCATGAAAATTATTCATATAAATCTTGTAGCATATCTTTGTTATAACTTAATTTAATTGCATATAATGTCTTGCATTTGAAAACGTACCTTATGCTGTATCAATCAATAGAAAACATAGCGGGTGAGATATTTTTTAGAGAATATAGTCTATGACATCCAAGACTTCCATTAAAGGCAGTTTTTATTTAGGATACTTGTTCACACAGGCTCATAGAAGTAGTGAGGGTTACCCCCTGATTTCCGAACCCCCCTCCTTCGTGGGTCAGGCTACCACCCCCAGGACAAATCCTCAGACTCTCCCGCCGACGGCACCGCGTACTCTCCCAGTCGCCCGGATTTTCCTGGGAGGCAGCAGGCGTCCACCTCGGCACCCTTAACCCTCTGAGACCCCGTATCTCGGCTCATGTTTGTACTTGATCCTACCCTCTAGGGTGGTTGGGTTAGCAACCGACGCTTTATATGTGATCCGGAATTAATCATAAACGTGCATTATCAAGATTGGAATATGGCGTTTTCGTACAGCAGTTTCTACATTTCCCTAGATTAAGCAGATACCTTTCTAATGGTTGTTCAGTGTATATCTATCAGGTCGCCGTGGTATACATAAATAGATAAACCATTTTTATGCCGTAGGTGGCGTGGTGCAATTAACAGTGTTGCAGCGCGGTCTACCCCGAGCAGAAGTTTGTGCAGATTTGTCGTTGAATTTGGTTTTTCTGAGCATGTATCAGTATCTACGCGAACGCAGAAAGTTAGGATTTACTTTAATATTTAAATTTTGTATTAGGTTAGTAATAAAGTGTATTTCAAACTATCACTTAACTTCAGACGTATTACAAATATTATTGGTTTGATTTACACTCAAATTCTCATGAAAATTTCATCGGTTAAGAACATATTCTATTTTCGAAATCTTTCTAATCAGTCAAACATGGAATAGCATGCTTTAGAAACTATCAAGCTTGCATCGTTCATATTTAGTTTCGCGATGGCAATGCGATTAATCAAGAATGTGAAACATGCGCTGCCGATCGTTATGAAGAATTGCGCGTAACATTAGACTGTCCAACCATCGAAAGTATGACGGCGAAAGTTGCAACATATCATTCTGCGATATCTTGCCTTTGCAAAAACTGTATCTAATTTGTCTTACATTAAATGTAAACACGAAATTTTGTCGTCGCCTACATGTCTCGGAATTTGTTGGCAAGACTGTTGAGTTTTCCAGTTATTTTAGTATGGTGTTAGAATTGAAATCATATATATACACTTTGAATACTGCTTGTTGTATATGATGCTCGCTAAGCACAAAACCGTGATTTCTCGGTGCAAAAAACTTGGTTTTGCAACGTATCGTGTATTGCAACTGTTACATGATTGCGCAGCGCATTGATGACTGCAAGGAAGAAAATAGTATTGCTATGTTTCGCGATAAACTTTGCGCCAACAAGACACCTTGTGCAATGTATAAGACAGTTTAACCTGTCGCGCATCAAATTTATGGGAATTATTCAACATTTTGCATCACTATCTGCTTGGGTTAAGTATCTGTTTGCAGCTGTGAACGTATGTACAAAAGCGTACAGCTTAAATGATGTCGCTTGATGAAGAAGGTGAATGTAATATGTGCCATATTTTTAGATGCCACATAATTAACCTAACCTTGATTGCAAAAAAGTTTATTTTTTATCATGGTTTATACATTGTCAAGTTTTGGCTTGGCGTGCAGTTTCCCGTAGACGCCGAACATATACTGTTTATAATACGTCAAATGACGAAATTGCCAATCGGAATTGATGAAATGAAAACTGAAATTTCAAAATGCAGTCGTTGTCGCTGTCATTATCCGGAGTTTGGTGTTCTGGGCACCCTAGTATTTCCGTAATCGGTGCATAATATATAGCCACCGTACCGTAGGCAATCGATTGTCAGACAATTTTATTAAATTAATAACAGTGGTGTGTGCTATACAACGGTATTTATATTCCATCATCGTATTATCCTCTTCTTTTTGCTAAATCATTTCCCCGACATCTTTGCCATTTTACTATTCGCTTTTATAATAGTAATATAGGCACTAAAATATCTGAAATTGAAAACTCTTTTTACGAGTAGTATGGTTGATGCTTAGAAACAATTTCAAAAGTCTTCGTTATATCACATGGCATTACGGACGCATTCTTTCTTAGATTGTTTCTTAGTGTCAGCCAATACTATCAATAAACTGTTTTCAGTTATGTTGTTATTGAAACAATAATACAAAACTGGATTTAGCAGCCATGCAAAGGCTGGTGGAGTCTTATACCTTCCTGGCTGTCGTGTAGTGTAGGTGTACTAATGCATACAATTTAATGTGATGTAGAATGTTGTCAGACCCAAATTTAACGTACAGGGTCCTCTTTAACTAAAACGCCATAAATCCAATTGCTTAAATAGGTAATCTTGGCTGTTTCTTAGTGTCAGCCATGCTATCAATAAACTGTTTTCAGTTATGTTGTTATTGAAACAATAATACAAAAACTGGATTTAGCAGCAATGCAAAGGCTGGTGGAGTCTTATACACTTCCTGGCTGTCGTGTAGTGTAGGTGTACTAATGCATACAATTTGATGTGATGTAGAATGTTGTCAGACCCAAATTTAACGTACAGGGTCCTCTATAACTAAAATGCCATAAATCCAATTGCTTAAATAGGTAATCTTGGCCTCGTTAAATGCCTTCTGAGATAATTACTTGTACATGAGACTCTATCCATCCATATAAAGCTAATTTTTGTGCCTGAATTGAACAGTGGTTATCCATAGCCTTAAATTTTGTAACTGATCCGATTTAGGGTAACTGCCGCGTAACGTCTTGAGGCAAAAAAATGTGCTTCAACTTCCGGTTGTCGAACATGTCATAAACATAAACTTCCGCTCACAAAAACTGCTACAACGCCTCTTTTGTTTCGTTTCTGGTCCAGATATTTTCGCTATTATTACAGCAATCATACAACTACAGTTAATGATGAACTCTGCAGAGACAATATATGAAACGTATCGTATATCGTGTCGTACAAAATAAAGCTTGTCTTATAGTGTTTTGTAGCAACTGAAATCTCTTGAGATTTGTTCCGCTACCCACTATTTAGGGGCATTTGTTTTATATTGTTGAGCTTATTTAAAGCGCAAATCACTTCAGAGTTCTAAATTTGCCCTGGCAGTGCAAAATATATTCTGCATCCCCAATTCTAAAAAATATTCGAACCATCATTGTATATATCTGTAAAAATATTTTATCTCTTCTAAAACTCACGAAAACTATAATTTTCAACTTGCATCTGCATTACGTGACGTCAGCACCTCGAACATTTGAGCAGGTTAAATAATATACCGTGTGATTTGTAATACATAGGGCAATACAATAATTATAAATCAAATTTCTAAACTTTAGTAAAACAAATTTTCAAATTCTTTACCATGTTACAAAATATTATATATTGTTATTAAATAGACCATAGATACTGTCGTGCCGACGTCTCAAGGGAAGGGACGGGTGCTAGCCTTGGTCTGGGGTCGTTTCAGAGAGGGGGTCGAGGCCCTCAGAGGGGTGATCCTGCAAGGCGGACAGGTGCTGAAAAAGTTTGATGACTTCCATCCCCCCGGCGACGACCCAGTGTTGCGTATTTTACCCCATTTTTGCCTTTGGCGCGGTGGGGGTGGGGTCTGAGGCATCAGCGGAGGAGAATAGCTCTCTGAACACCTGCGTCGGAATGAATGTATGACATAAATACCTTCGCGTATTCATAATAACTTTAACATTTCTATGTCTCAATACCGCATACTTGTGTTCGAGAAACAAAAATAATATATACAATCTGTTTTAAAGACTTTGAAGTAAATAATCTCCATTGGATATATTGTAGAACTTACTCTATTACAGATGCCAAGGTAAGTGCAACCATTAATTGTTCGTGTCCTGTTGCGTAACCTTAGAGTAAACTAATAGCGAACGATTCCTTGACGCCAATTCTCCCGGTGAACACTAGTGGAGAGAATGTCTATTTTATTGGCATTAGTGAATAGGTGCCTGAAATCAAATTATGTCAAATTGTTTGATATTCGCCATATAGAGGAAAGTTAGTGGTAATGACCAGCAGGCGAATTTTTTGTATAACTGTCGGTGAATGTATTACAGTATTCACAGGTTAACTGAGCAGGATATGTGTGTATGTTCACCTTTAATTTAAACAAAATCTATGTTTATTTGCGGAATCAGTGAAGCCATTGAGTAAACTAAACGAAGAGTCATGTTTGGAATTTTTTGGAGGAAATTACAAAATTATTAACATTTCCGTCGTTATGCACAGTCAATGTTATTGAACTTGTAATTAGAGCAGCGTGAGGTGCTGACATATTAGATAGCAGCAGAAATCGCAATATAGGCATGTATGGAGTAATAGTTGCAGTGTTTGACTGAAGTCGAACAGAATGATCCATACTGAGATTGTCATAACAACAAACATTGTGTTATACGGCCATTTTTACGCTTTCATAACCGTCTGCTATAAACATCTAAGCTTACGGCTATTTGAATTTTAGAAACCGAATTTACTCCAGTTGCTGTATCGAATATTGTTTTCCGACACGAGTTTTGCTTCTAAACATAGTTAATCTGTTTACCCACTCACTGGCTTGGATATCGTGTAATGTTTGACGAATTCAAGCCGACGATAAGGATCGAACACGGTTCGTATGGTTGCGAACAGTATATATTTATAAAAAACCGCTCAGCTTATCTTTTATGTTGTTAGCTGGTTTCTTTGTAACCTCGCAGATAACGTACGTAAAATTGTATGCCACACAACAAATTCAGTAAAAACATCGGAATTAAATATACACTTTCTCTAATTGGCAGCATTGGGCATTAAAGACGCAAATTTTATAAAGTAACTGTTCTCAAGTGAGAAATCAAGATTGTAAGTGGCTAAAATGTAGACACAACTTATAAAATTGACTCTCAGAAACTTCAGTATACATATATTAAGTTTAAAAACATAAGGTCTCACTAACACTCTTTACTCTATGATTATAGTTTCTCAGCATTAGTACAACGTGAGAAAAGAAAAATGCCATTTTTCAAGAATTTTTAACGTAATCCTTGCTTCTAGAGAGTTAGAACATTAGATTCGTGCAAACTCATTCCAATCAGATTGGTATGCTACTAAGCATTACATGCACCGACACCACTAGCACAATTTATCAGTTCCGTACTGTGATTTTTCAGCCTTAAAATGAAATCAACGACTGGTTAATACATTGTTTTGATACATAGAATTCCTGTCAAATTATATCAACAAATGCCAGAAGTTGCATGCATGTGACAACAATAATCCTTATTTCGGTAATATGGCTTAAATATTCGTTGTATATACGTGACTTGATCGAATTCGAACTTACATGAAGCAACTTGTACGTAGCGAAAGAGTGCTAAGTGGTCAGTTTTTCGACCAAAATAAGCCAAACCAGTTACATAATATGATAAAATTTTCAGAGTGGGTGTGACCAGGGACATTGTGCCATCAAATCTTGACTTACGCGTCTAACAGCACTGCGAGGCAACAAAATATTCGGATCCCTATTTTACGACGTAATATATGTAAAGTCATTTGAATACTGTACCATAGAACGGCTATTCGCATTTATGTGTGGTTTTCGCTTGACCACACAAGCATACATAAATATGTTCAATATAAAATGTATAGAAAATTTTACAGGAGCTGTCTGCACCAAGCACATGTGGCTATATCTAACCGATAATTTTTACAACTACTGATAGCTACATGTAGTTTTGCTCTTCCCCAAAAAGCTTATTCTAATATTAAGAGAAGTATGTCACAGTTATAGTACCCAGACCTGAATTTCATTACAAATTAGACCTCTTTCGTCGGTTTGGGTGTAAAATAGTTATCTAAACACTGATGCAGAAAAGTCTCCGTAGGCTTTCCTGACAGCAGTGTATTGAAGAGATAAGGAGTTTTTACTGTCCCAAAAGTAATAGAAACTATTGCCCTCTATGAAATTCTATTTAAGGTATTTGTGCTGTTGAATAAATCCAATCTTTGTAATTTCATTTTAGCTGTACAACAGGTTTAAGAGCAAAATTTATGTATGGGCTTAAACTAATTTAAGCGGAAAAATAGGAAAAATACATCCAAGCTCCATGTTCAAATAATGAACGCAGGTAGGTTTTTAAAGTATTCCAGTATGACAAAGATCGGGTAATGAAAGGCAACTTAATTTCGCAAATTCGGTCTGACAAATCATGAAAATAATGTCAACGCCAGAATATCCGACTGCTTTATGTATTCCGTAATATAATATTATATAATATAATATAATATGTTTTAGTTGTAATAGAAAATTAAATTTCGACATTTAAACAAAATTATGTACAGTACGGACCAGAAATGGCTGATTTACTTCGCGCGAGCGAGTCTCGAAACTATTTAAATTAATAATAAATTATATTTTAGAACATATTTATTTCGAGCGAGTCTGAGCGAGCGATGTGTCATTTTTGGCGGCTACTGCATCAATAAATTATGTACAGTTTAGAGCCCTAGGAATGCAGAAGTCTAGCCCAAAATTATATTTACTGAAGCATTATTGTATTCTTCAAAGCGTTAACACAATTTTATATACGTAATAACAATTTACTAAATTTTTATATATTATATTGACAATTTCATAACTGAAGTGAAGTCTATATTCATGTTTGCGTGTTTAAAAACGTTTGTAAATGGAATATATTAAATATGTGTCGTTTCCTTTAATCCCGATTCCGCGATTGGTCAATTTTGGGTACCGCTATAATTTAGGTACTGTTCGATTCAGCTCGACGAGCTAGTCAGAAAATATCAATTTCTGCCGATTTTAAGGCAATTTTTGTTTAGATTTTTTGGGTTCTTTGGTGCCCAAAATTTTTGAAAATGTCTGGATAAATGCATAATTTTATACATCGGTCGAACGACATTGATGAGCCTAGTCGAATAGTGGTAAAATCAACTCAATCACTTCACAGGTTAAGCAGTTATTGCACTCGTGTGTAATCCTAAGCCTTAGGCTAAGCCTTAGCCTAGGTCATAAATTAATCCATGAACTGATTGCAGCTATTTTACCATTATTCGATTCGGCTCGTCAATGGGTTCGAATAAAATTAGGTATTTATCGGAAGCATTTCCTGAAAAATTTGGGTATTGAGGGGACCATTGGGAACCCAAAAAAAATCGAAAAAAATTTTGCCCCAAAACGAGCCGGAATAAATATTTTTTGAACTAACTCGTCGATCTGAGTCGCACTGTGCCAGAATTATCGCCGTATTTCCAGAACTGACGAATTTCGGTGCAAGGGAGGGACTAAAGGAAAACACCATTAAATCAGCACCTTGTCAAAGTAAGGATCTTACTGGAAGTTTCACACAGACGCTCCTAAATAATGCCCGCTGTCCTGCTCTTACACTCAAAGTTCGATGCTCTTATATTATTCTTGGGATTGATTATTAGGAAGCGCCAACTTACTATTTGTTTTCATACATAAACAACAGTAGTACATAAAAAGCACGTACTGCGTAGAAAACCATGCGTGCTAGCAGTGTCTAAAAATGCAGTTTTTCAATATTTTTCATGATCTTTCAGAAGACAAAACTTTTTCCGTGAACTCAGAGAGCAGCGATAGCTTAATTTCACAAATAAACGCGCGAAATTTTCCACAAAAACAAGAATTCTGTACAATTAGAACAGTATTTTGCTCCCAATATATTTTGTTAAAGTTACTGGATTTTACCTTATTAATTTGTGGGGATGTTATTTTTGCCAAAATAGTACGGACTTTTTCGATATAAAGAAAATGTGGCAGTTAGTTTTAATATTAACATTTTGAAATGAGTCTATTTGGAGTAGTTGACACGATTTCAGAAAAGCGTCCAAGGACATGATAGTTCAATAATCACCTGATTAGAAACTGCAGTTTGGAAGACATTTCGCGCTTGCTATATTGCGAGAACATTCTGTACCACAAACTTGTTTTAAACCTGCTATTCTCTTTCGAACTCATAACCAGAAAATTTATGCCTTGTAGTTTCGTAAAATAATTTTAGAGTGAATAACAGCAGGGCTTTAAACTTTAAAAAATTGAGGAAGAAAATTTCAAAATTGGAAGTTTTTTGGCAAAAATTGGGGAAAACTTAGCAAAAATTAAAAAACTTGAGTCCCAAAAGGTTTAGAGAATTTATCTGCCTGGATACCGGCTGACCTGTCGCCGCTTCTGAAGGACCTCCCGTATGTCGAAAAACCCGCTATGCCACTGGGACCAGTGTATGGCTTTAAAGTTTTATCAATAATTTCTTAACTTCTATAATACGACATCTTTCGCAATGTTGATGCCGTCATTACGTTAGCGTTAGCTTCTTTGACCTCTTCTTTGACAGTCAGTTGTTACATATATTCGGAATTAGATTTACTTGCTGGTTTCCACTACAAAGCAACATCTGGACTATATGCATGCCTAAGTCTTGAATCAAAATAGGTTAATTTTATTAAATTTATCGCTGTCCTATAAACTTTGCTACTACTCAACAACACTGCATATATAATTAATGGTTGCGTTTACAAAATGGAATGATGATTTGAGTACAGTGCTCAACAATACGATCTAAATCTGAAGGCAAAACTGAAATTAAGCATATTGAATTTTGCACATAAGTTCTCTGCTGTGCTTACAATGAGCTTTTCAATTAAAGCTCATTTTCATATTTTATATATAAGTCATACTCTACATTTGCCACAGGGGTCAAGTTTTAGCCATCAACAGAGCTTTCACTGTATTACCAAAACCACGAGACGCTCCGAACGACATGTTTATGAACAATCTATTGTATAACCGCAAAGCTCTATTATCATAGGCATTGCAATGCATTTTAAATTTAGCTTTTAGAACCTGAATGTCAGTTTTATCTCTTATCTATATAACCAAATATTAATTGTTATTCGATTTACTAATATAATTTAATTTAATTTTTGACTTGGTGGCACGTGGTATTATTAGATGTACATATAGGGTAGTATGCATGGTTTGTAGGATATTAGCTCTGTTAACTTCTAGAGAAGAATATATATTAGAGTTTCTTTAAATAATTGAATAATGAACATGAGTAGCAACTATATCGTAATTATCACCTGTTCGTATTCTCACGGGATAGTTTCTTCATCACCTTTTTTGTATGTTTCGGCGACTTATTTTATAACCACGATCGACTTATTTTATAAAAGGCACATTGTTTCGAGTATTATAATATGTATATGGAGTGTTCATTAGGATTGGCTTGAGCGATTGAAAATATGATTTTAAATCAAACAATGAATATCTTAACTTTAGTTTCTCAAAAGATTTTCAAAATGATGTACGTTTTCGCTGTTTATTATTCGAATAGGGTCTAGCGATGAGTGTAACTTGGACCAGAATTGTGATTAGCTAGGTTGCACCTAGTCAGGATTTCTGAACCCCATTTTATTTATCTATCTATCTATCTATCTATCTGCACCGTGTGTGTATTATGCTCTGAATACCCGAATGGAATAGCGTTTATAAGTGTTCGTGGTCACTAACCTGAGATGCTGAATAAATGAAAAGAGATTACGAACGGTGCCTACGTGTTGATGTTTTAACACAGATAGCGTCCTGACTACACGTTCAAAGATTTATAATCATTGACTTGTGGGTGGACGTCTGATTGAGCTAGCTTCGAAAGTGAGAGACAATTGGTAATAATAATATCGGCCAAAACCCAAACGTAGCGTGGTAATGTTTCCTGCTTTGGTTTTTGTAACTCTTCGCTGTGTGTATATACAACATACCTAGAACCTAGGATGATTGGAAACCGTAGCGTAGTTGGTAGCGAACTAGTGTTGCAAGTTAGAAACGTGGCTTGAAGTACCACCTAGTCCAACGTTAAGATAAACTCCTGGGTCTTAGTAGTAGGTTTCAGTATCAATCAGTATAGGATTTTCGATATGAGTTATCCTAATTTAGCATAGGCCATGTCGAAAACACACAAAACTTTCAGCTATCACACCATGTTTACGATAGTGAACTGTTTTTAATATAGGTCAAATGTCGATATTTTTGCCACGTATACATAATTATGGTTAAAAAATTGCTGTTTTCGCCTCACGGTTTGGTGCACTTAATTCTTTTTTTTCGTTATTTACCCCTCACCAAATTCATATTATGTATTCATATCCATAAACTAAATAGTATCATATTTCTGCAAAAACGGTAACAAAACTGAGTCGAGATAACAATAAGTTGTTACCATTGTGTTTATTGTATACCTAGGTCCATTATATATTTATTAATTGCAAAACTGCAAATCTTTCTCTTTTCCGGGAAATTATCTGACGGCCATATCATATTTTCGGTAACAAAAAAACATGACCTCAGTATTTATAAGTAAGTTTTAGAGAGATGTTTACGCTATGTAGCATATTCTACATCGTAGCGAAACATCACTTGTTTTGCCTTCTTTAGAACTGCTGTGTTTTAGCTGTTGACTTTAATGTGCATGTGGTAAAAAAATTTACTATTACGTCGTGTAGACGAGCTTTTGGTTGTAGCGTTAACTAACCAAAGTGGAATAGAGATCATTAGTCAGTACTATATACTATTAACAACCGTTAAATTCCTGCAAAATTTCCTTGGATAGTAAAATGATTTGAAATATTTTATAAGAGCAAAGCATGATTACTCTAGCATAACAAAGTTACATTTGGGATTACATATCGACCTTACAAAAGTTGTTTGATACCGAGATTGAAGCATTTTCGTTCTCAAATGATGTAAAATCATCGCTTGCGGATAGATGCATGATAACATAGAATGCAACATGCAATATGGCGTTAATAAATTTAACTAGTGTGACAGTAAACATTGCTCAATCATAGGCAAAGGTAATGCTGTAATGGCGGTGTATTACCAGACTTTTATTTGATATAACTTGTTCCATGTTTATTCATGGCAAAAAATATACTCTCGCTTTGTATATCTGTACTTGGCAGTAAGAAAGTACAATTAAAATCAACCTATCTGAAATCCGATTTATCTGCGCATAGCATTGCTCCAATAGCAGCGAATAAAATAGTAAAAGCATAAAATTTAATATGCACTTCAGACTTGTTTATAAGTTGATTGATATAAGCTACACGAGATGTACAACAAATGTCTGCTCTGATTTTCACTAACCACAATGTATTTAATACTAAACCAATGTTGTTGTGCGAAATGTCTACACAATAGAGCAGAGACCGAAATGCGGATCAAACTGCAGTTTGTGATAAGGATTTTATAAGTTGATTGATATAAGCTACGCAAGATGTACAAATGTCTGCTCTGATTTTCACTAACCACAATGTATTTAATACTAAACCAATGTTGTTGTGCGAAATGTCTACACAATAGAGCAAAGACCGAAATGCGGATCAAACTGCAGTATATTTTGTGCAGATGTAACTACAGTATTATTTTTATAAGGATTTTGTGTAAAGCTCAATTTCATGGTCACTTTTAAAAAATCGCTTTTGTATATTATTACAGGCAGATTAATTTCCAAAAATTCTATATTAAATCTAGCTTCCACATTTGTCTTATGTTCAAAACATGTGTGGTATCTAGTTTTTAAAACTTTAATGTGAAATACTAAAGTGAAATACGTAAACTATAATATGGTTTTTGGGAGCACAATACTGCTCAAATTGAGCTCAACTTCTACATATTTAGAAAATTTAGGAATAATGTCAAAAACTGAGCCAGCCTGACTATTTCTAGAAATGAGTGAGGAACTATTAAAGGGCCGGAAAATGCTGAAAACTTAACCATTTCGTGTTCATAATAAGCAGGTCATTTTCCGCTCGCCTCAGGCGCGCGGGAGCTGTATGCGGAGACTCCAAGGGCCGCGTAGCTTGAAAGGTCCGAACTTTAGGCGGGGAAGGAAAATTATCCCATACCCTCTTTCCTATCTATGCCTATGGTTTAAACACTAACCGACATCATAGTGTTTCTTGCAGCAAATTATGCCAATACCCATGTATAAACTACATAGTGCCCGAGATAGTCTCTGTTAGTGCCCGAGCGAGTCTCTGTTAGTGCCCGAGTGAGTCATTGTTAGTGCTCGAGCGAGTCTCTATTAGTGCCCGAGTGAGTCTCTGTTAGTGCCCGAGCGAGTCTCTGTTAGTGCCCGAGTGAGTCTCCGTGAGTGCCCGAGTGAGTCTCTGTTAGCGCCCGAGTGAGTCTCTGTTAGTGCCCAAGTGAGTCTCTGTTAATGCCCGACTGTGTCTCTGTTAGTGCCCGAGTGAGTCTCTCTTAGTGCCCGAGTGAGTCTCAGTTAGTGTCCGAGTGAGTCTCTGTTAGTGCCCGAGTGAGTCTCTGTTAGTGCCCGAGTGAGTCTCTGTTAGTGCTCGAGTGAGTCTCTGTTAGTGCTCGAGTGAGTCTCTGTTAGTGCCCCAGTGAGTCTCTGTTAGTGCACGAGCGAGTCTCTGTTAGCGCCCGAGTTAGTCTCTGTTAATGCCCGAGTGAGTCTCTGTCAGTGCCCGAGTGAGTCTCTGTTAGTGCCCGAGTAAGTCTCTGTTAGTGCTCGAGTGAGTCTCTGTTAGTGCTCGAGTGAGTCTCTGTTAGTGTTCGAGTGACTCTCTGGTAGTGCCCAAGTGACTCTGTGTTAGTGCCCGAGTGAGTCTCTGTTAATGCCCGAGTGAGTCTCTGTTAGTGCCCGAGTTAGTCTCTGTTAGTGCCCGAGTGAGTCTCTGTTAGTGCCCGAGTGAGTCTCACTTAGTGTCCGAGTGAGTCTCTGTTTGTGCCCAAGCGAGTCTCTGTTTAGTGCCCTAGTGTGTCTCTGTTAGTGCTCGAGTGAGTCTCTGTTAGTGCCCGAGTGACTCTCTGGTAGTGCCCAAGTGACTCTCTGTTAGTGCCCGAGTGAGCCTCTGTTAGTGCCCAAGTGAGTGTTTGTTAGTGGCCGAGTGATTCTCTGTTAGTGCCCGAGATAGTCTCTGTTACTGCCCGAGCGAGTCTCTGTTAGTGCCCGAGTGAGTCTCTGTTAGTGCCCGAGTGAGTGTCTGTTAATGCCCGAGTGAGTCTCTGTTAGTGCCCGAATGAGTCTCACTTAGTGTCCGAGTGAGTCTCTGTTAGTGCCCAAGCGAGTCTCTGTTAGTGCCCTAGTGTGTCTCTGTTAGTGCTCGAGTGAGTCTCTGTTAGTGTCCGAGTGAGTCTCTGTTAGTGCCCAAGTGAGTGTTTGTTAGTGGCCGAGTGATTCTCTGTTAGTGCCCGAGATAGTTTCTGTTAGTGCCCGAGTGAGTCTCAGTTAGTACCTGAATGAGTCTCTGTTAGTGTCCGAGACAGTCTGTGTTAGTGCAAGAGTGAGTCTCTGTTAGTGCCCGAGTGGGAATGCAGTAATCGAGTACCAAGGCACCCCAATGACATGTTTGGTTGCCTGAATTAAACACTTCGGTGCCTTAGTGAAACTTGGCATCGAAACGGGATGGAACCACCTTTTACTACACTTTTATCTAAAGGCATTATTATTTTTATTATCAGCATTATTGTTATACTGTATGATAGTTGTATTAGATTTTGCAGATTTTGTATTATCAATACGGCTTGTGTTGTATTGTCGTATTTTCGCCAATAATGGCTAATCACAAAAAAACGAGTTCTGTTTCTCACATATATAAATATATCAAACCAGCGAACGGTATCACGAAATGTCATAAGGGATTTTATAAAGTAAATGGAACGGTGAAGACAATGAACTGAACTGAAATGAACCCCAAACGCCACACTCGCATAAAACCAAAATGAAAATGTACCTAAAGCAAAAGGAATGTGCCGACCGAATAGTAGTCGCTATTTTGGTTGTATACACACGGCCGTACGGTATCATCAACCTGATTTAATTGCCTTTTAGTAACAATAAAGCAAAGCGACCAGCTAGCCATTCGTCGTTCCGTATTAGATAGTAGCAGATTTAAATTTACCGCAAAACGCTGTTCTAGGTTTTAGTTTTCAGTGAGATTAATACCAGCAACCTTATAAGATTTATTGTATAGAGAAGTCGCTTAGTTTAATTCGTCGTCTTTGTTAAAGTAACCAAACTGTATGGATATACCAAAATTAAAATTACGACTATAATTATGTGGATAGTATTTTTTATATCGTGGCTCTGTTGGGTTAGGCAATATTAGGTCGATGTAATGACATATTTATCGACAAATCAGTTTGATTGTTTGACAAAGCGAGAGCTTATATTTTATTTTACCTATATAAAGATGTGGCTTCATAATTAATAGCACGTATTTCGTTGAAGACAGTAGTGTGCTTAAAGCGGACAAGGTGTTAATTTGCAGTGTTTTTAATAAGCGATCAACTTCGTAATGGTTCTCATTTGCAAGATATGCAATGCTCAGGTAATTAATAAGTTAAGACATATGAATTACGTTGTGTTGTTATATTCAAAAATATCTTTAAAACTTCGTGAAAATATGCCTCACGACTGAGAGAGATAACTTGCATAGATAAAAATTGTTTTTTGGAAAGACCAAAATAAATTTGTAGTACTAAAACGGGAATTTTTGTAATTTGAGCTGTTTCTAGAATGAAAATTGTTATTTAGATAAAAATTGTTTTTTGGAAAGACCAAAATAAATTTGTAGTACTAAAACGGGGAATTTCTGTGATTTGAGCTGTTTCTAGAATGAAAATTGTTATTTAGATAAAAATTGTTTTTTGGAAAGACCAAAATAAATTTGTAGTACTAAAACGGGAATTTTTGTAATTTGAGCTGTTTCTAGAATGAAAATTGTTATTTAAATAAAAATTGTTTTTTGGAAAGACCAAAATAAATTTGTAGTACTAAAACGGGAATTTTTGTAATTTGAGCTGTTTCTAGAATGAAAATTGTTATTTAGATAAAAATTGTTTTTTGGAATGACCAAAATAAATTTGTAGTACTAAAACGGGAATTTTTGTAATTTGAGCTGTTTCTAGAATGAAAATTGTTATTTAGATAAAAATTGTTTTTGGAAAGACCAAAATAAATTTGTAGTACTAAAACGGGAATTTTTGTAATTTGAGCTGTTTCTAGAATGAAAATTGTTATTTAGATAAAAATTGTTTTTTGGAAAGACCAAAATAAATTTGTAGTACTAAAACGGGAATTTTTGTAATTTGAGCTGTTTCTAGAATGAAAATTGTTATTTAGATAAAAATTGTTTTTTGGAAAGACCAAAATAAATTTGTAGTACTAAAACGGGAATTTTTGTAATTTGAGCTGTTTCTAGAATGAAAATTGTTATTTAGATAAAAATTGTTTTTTGGAAAGACCAAAATAAATTTGTAGTACTAAAACGGGAATTTTTGTAATTTGAGCTGTTTCTAGAATGAAAATTGTTATTTAGATAAAAATTGTTTTTTGGAAAGACCAAAATAAATTTGTAGTACTAAAATGGGAATTTTTGTAATTTGAGCTGTTTCTAGAATGAAAATTGTTATTTAGATAAAAATTGTTTTTTGGAAAGACCAAAATAAATTTGTAGTACTAAAACGGGAATTTTTGTAATTTGAGCTGTTTCTAGAATGAAAATTGTTATTTAGATAAAAATTGTTTTTTGGAAAGACCAAAATAAATTTGTAGTACTAAAACGGGAATTTTTGTAATTTGAGCTGTTTCTAGAATGAAAATTGTTATTTAGATAAAAATTGTTTTTTGGAAAGACCAAAATAAATTTGTAGTACTAAAACGGGAATTTTTGGAATTTGAGCTTTCTGGAATGAAAATTGTTATTTAGATAAAAATTGTTTTTTTGGAAAGACCAAAATAAATTTGTAGTACTAAAACGGGAATTTTTGGAATTTGAGCTGTTTCTGGAATGAAAATATTATTTAGATAAAATTAATTTGAAGATTGCTAACAATTTTTGACAAGGTAGATTTGTTTTTTGGCCAATGTTTCAAGACTTACAGTGGTATCAGGATCTCACGGTTTCAATAAAATCTACTTGGGTTTTTCTTTGATTTTTTCGAACAAGTTTGTGGTTTTTTAAATTAAGCTTTCGGAACATTTGCTATCGGAGTTAGTTGCGCATAGGAAATTTAAACATTACTGTCAATGCATAACCTCTAGCTTTGTAGCCATACTGAATCAGGAGAATCCCTTTTCCCTTTAGATTTACGTTTCTTCGTATGCTGGTGTTTCATGCCTAACTATTCTTACACATGCTAGTTTGAAACTTAATCGTCATACTCTGAAATTTTACAGTGAACTGGGGTATTATCTGGCCTTTCTTTTTTACCACCGTTATTCTAACTAATACATTATAGCACAGATCGCATATAGGAACTTCAAATTAGCCAGAATATAACGCGCCACAAATTTTGGCAACGTCGGGCGGTTAGGTATTGCGAGAGGTACTGAAAATTCAACCCTACCGTTTACTGTATTTAAATTTTACATTTACAAAGTTGCCAGAAGGAACTTCAGTGCTTAACGGATATAGATTTGCCATGCCCGTACTAGAACCAAAACTAAAATTTACTGCAGTCGAGGACTATGGTAGAGTAGTTAATTTTGAAAACATGTCCGAGCACGGATAAAGTTGCCAGAAGGAACTTCAGTGCTTAACGGATATAGATTTGCCATGCCCGTACTAGAACCAAAACTAAAATTTACTCCAGTCGAGGACTATGGTAGAGTAGCTAATTTTGAAAACATATGTCCGGCCACGGCGAAAATTGCCAGAAGGAACTGCAGTGCTAAACGGCTATAGTTTTGCTGTGCCCGTACTCTAACCAAAACTGAAATTTACTAGAGTTGAGGACTACGGTAGAGTAGCCAATTTTGAAAACATATGTCCGGACACGGCGAAAATTGCCAGAAGGAACTTCAGTGCTTAACGGCTATAGTTTTGCTATGCCCGTGCTCGAACCAAAAATAAAATTTATTGGAGTCGAGGACAGTAGTAGAGTAGCTAATTTTGAAGCCATATGTCCGGACACGGACAAAATTGCCAGAAGGAATTTCAGTGCTTAACAGATATAGTTTTGCTATTCCTGTACTCGAACCAAAACTAAAATTTACTGGAGTAAAGGACTATCATAGTGGTAGAGTAGCTAATTTTGAAAACATATCTCCTGACTCGGATAAAAGACAAATTACTGGCACTCGCTATTTCGGCCAATACTACGATAAATTCACGAACAGCACATCAACGCATATAATAATAAATTGGCTACAGCTAGTTTAGAAAATTTTGTTTTATACTAATTTTTTATAATTTTTTGTAATTTTCGTCATTTTCCTAATTTTTGAGCCATTCTGCCTCTTAGGACACATTTCAAGAAGAATATAATTATCTGATCGGAGCGAACGAAGCTAGTTATATTGGCTACGCTTGACGAAAGCATTGACGTTCCGCGTGTGCAAACACAAACTGGAGGCAATCAAGTGTATGACGTGTAGCTCGCGGAAATGGTGGAGTCACAATGATGAGAGAATGAACTTCGGGCAGTCACAAACTCTGGGAGCCTAAATATAGTGGGAAGCCATCACGTTATATTTTGTTTGGGACTAGCTTTCAGCACTTGTTACAGAATTGCGCTACGTAACTGCCTAACACCAGGTATATAATAACAATTTAAGAATAAATTTAACTCATTATTTTCATGGCTTCTTTGGTTCTGAATGAGTTGTTGCGCATTCTATATAGCTTTCAAAAGCGAAATCTACGCCTTACCACCATTTCTGATGTTGAAGAATCTTTAATGGCTAGTTTATGTTATAAAACGCGTAAATCCAGAAGTATTATTTGCAAACTATTAACGGTTTGACGAATTTTATTGAAATAATACTTATAGCAAACCGTGGTCCGCATCTATGTTAATATAAATTTTGCTCTACACACTTCCGTTCGTAATCGACAAGCGACAACCCATCTTTAAAAACCTGAAATGTCACTGTAATATATCTAAGTTTTCCTCATTAGCTTTGCAACGCTACATGTAATAGTTAATGCTCTGTCTTTGCTAGATTCATTTTTAGTTTTTTCTTACTGCAGTTACTTTCATGTTCAGTTTGGTACCAAATTTTGTTTCAAAACTACTTTTTATTTATTTGCTTTCGGTGACCTCAGTACTGTTATTCTATTTATTTCTGTATAGCCTAGCCGCAATGTAGTTAATGGCTTTAGTGCATTTTACTAGAAACCAGTTTTTAGTTAAAAACATTACTGAATCCAGCTTTTAAAAATTTCAACAATTAACCACAAATATACTGTTCAGCATTGCTTTAACATCGATGCTGGATCGCTCAGGTGATAATTAATTGAAATTTCTAGTGTAGCACCAACTTATTTAAGCTCTGTCTAATATTCTCTGTTATACCCCATGTGGTTCCAATTTGCACCTGGGTTGTATATACGCTTCTAGGTACGATATGTATATACGTTTGGTTCCCAAAAATGCGATTTGTATTAAAGTAGTGTAAACTAATCTGTTGCGAATATTTTTTGACACACGTGTAACTTATCTTCGGTATCCAAGATATAAACTTGAATGTTTTCAGCTCAGCAAATTTCGCTCACCATATTTGAACGAAAACAATAGGTAGCACAGTGCGCTATGAGACATACCTATAACTAAGAGCGCATTAGGGAGGAGTATAACACTTCAAATGTAATGTTAGCCCGTCTTTGACGACACGGACGTTTTCGGCCTGATCCCCTTATGGCTGGAAGTTAATCATGCACAGACCCCGGTCATTTTTCGGGTATGTCAGAACCACAGTTTTAGGGACCTCCGCCTCCCAGTTTTGAGGGAAGTCGGTTGAACCGGTAGCTGCTTGTAAACCGACCTCCAAAAATTGCGGGGGGTAGGGTCTGAGTTACCCTGCTAAAACAGGCGGTCTTACATACCCCACCGCCAAAGCCAAAAAAACTGCTGGAGGGGTCGAGCTACCCTCTTAAAACTAAGTATCTGAGATATTCCCCATATGGGGGTCTGTGCATGACGCCCCCCAGAAATGAGGCAGTCAGGCCGAAAACGCCCGCGTCATCGAAAACGGGATAACATTAGAGTGCAGCGAAGTGTCATACTCTTCCCTATTGCACTCTTGTTGTAGTGATGTTTTGCTGAAGCACCCTTTTGTACTTCTGAGACAAACTAAAATTAAACGAAACCCCTTATAGTCTATCATACCTACAATACGTTTAGACTCATTCGATATTGCTACACAAAACTTGAAAAGTGTATTATTAACAAAAGTGCAATATATATATCAGATAAAAGCAGTATACAGGTATACAAAGAAGCATAGCGAATTGTTCGTTCTGAAATTATATGACTTGCGAAAAATAATCAGCTGTTTGAATGGTTTTGAAACCAACTTACATCTAACTTATGCAGCATGCATGTTATAATGTCCCCAACCTTTGGCACATATGTACACCACACAATGACAGAAACGCTGTCGACAGCAGGGTATCTTGTACACCGCTGTTTTAATAAATTTTTCCAAACGTAGCTAGTTAGAGGTATTGCCACTTTTCGATAGTGTCAAGTTCACCGTGTCTTCTTACAGCTTTATTGACAGTGTGCGGCATTATTTTATCAACGTTCATATGGGTTGCATAAAAATATCGAGCATTTAAAAAAATTCACAGCACAGTTAACGAATAAACCGCATTAGCTATGGAGGGTGTTCGTTACAGTTAATTCGCTCCAGATTGGTAGCTAGGGGTGTGTACGACACTATAAAGAAAAAATGTAGCAGGTAGTTGTGTGTCGTACACCCTCGGAAATTGATTTACAATATGAATATCATCCTGACTGTCTATACGGTAGGATCGCGACTACACTAGCACAAAAGTTGCAAACAGCGGAGACACTATAACGTGAACGTCGCATTAACCAAATAATCTATTATAACGTACGTGGAAAGCGGTTGAACTTCACTTCTAAGGACAGCTGTAAACTGTTACTTGAATTTTCACCACGTTATTAATTGTCGTATTCTTGACACGAAAAAGAAGCTCCTATTACGAATGAATAACACTAGTTGTTAATATATCAGTTGATTTTTTTCTGCGGTGTTGTATAAAGCATTTTTGTCGTCCCAATTGTTTGATTCATTACTATTAGTTTAGACTTTATTTCAGCTGTAGCTGCAAACCACCCGACTATAGCAAACTAGTGCGTTTGTGTAGCAAAGATATCTCTTAACTCTCAGTTCGGCTCTAAAATGACAGCTACAAAGCGATACCGCAATGCATTTGACCGGATAGAGTATTTTTATGAGTCGGCGGCGCCGCTTTTATTATTATTATTATTTCCACCACGGTTTCCTATATTATGTCACTTCACATAAATGTATATATATATGTATATGTGTGTTTCGTAGTATACATTACAACTGAAACAGCACAAGTTTTATATTTATTTATTACTGAGAAACGAACAAGATTATTGCCGTGAGGTGTAGCCAGATTCTGGCCGCTCGTCACAAGACTTGTGAATAATATCTAGAATGTTAGCAATGAACCTGTACTGGTCCCTTATGTTACGAATCATCGAGGGAATCAAAGTAAAAAATTTCTAACGTTTGGAAGTAGCTCGACTCGAGCTATATAAACACATCCTTTTGTACAGAAAATAGTTGAAATATTGCCATATTCTTGTACGGAAATATTAATTATGTAAAAAATTTTAAACCGTAATTTTAAATCATACTAAGCGACTCCGTCAGCGCATTCCCAACTGCTGTAAAAATTGTTTTGAACATTAATTGTAATTAAAAATAGATACAATGAAAAACGGCACGCAAAACAAGAAACAAAGTCTTTATGCCTAGCTATGTAATAATTAGTCATTATACTATCCACCACAACTTTATAAAGCAGAAGCGAACAGAAATTATTTTGAATTGTCGGCGTCGCAGACTTCAGTTTAGACATAGCCAAAAGTACTAAATGCAAAACCAGATGACCACATCGTTGTGGCAAAATAGCATAGTGGGTTCTGCTTCTTTTATATAAGGCTGTGGATCTGGTACAATAACTGTGAATTTTTCTCGAATTTAGGCATTGAAGGCCCAATGGTAGTTGGAAATAAGCATTAAACATGACCAAATTATAGGATGAGGAACAAGACGATGAGCAGAGCAATATAAGCGAACATTCTGGACAAAATATCACAAAATTTATTCAATGCTTCTGCATCGTGTCGGTTAATATATAATTTGAGATAGATGAAATATTTATTCTCATTATTTCTGTACATTTAACTAATATATAATGTACATAAACTCGCACACCGTTAAGTTTTTCCTCATTAAATCAAAAGGTCACAGAATATCATTGCTTGTAAATTAATGCATTTATTCGTACCTTTTACGTAATATAAATTTTTATATTTATAAACTGAATAATTTGTAATTAATTTCGGCATAATTTAGTGATTACCAAGCCACGAAGAGTATGATATAACTCTTAGAGGTTGATGGTTGTTAACAAGTTCCGATAAT